>CM053031.1:292561404-292858904 GCA_028564925.1 Lithobates sylvaticus | reverse complement strand
TGGTAGTTCCAACTTTTTAAGTCACACTATCTTACCGCAAAGGTCTAGGAAATGCAAAACGTCAGTAAAAAATGTACTAATGTTAATTCTGGGGCACACAAGTGTAATAAAGGACCCAGTTTTTTGGTAAATAGTTACCCAACATATCAAACCTTATATTTGCATGCGCCTGTGAAATGGAAAC
The DNA here is from genome assembly GCA_028564925.1 of Lithobates sylvaticus. Taxonomy (NCBI): domain Eukaryota; kingdom Metazoa; phylum Chordata; class Amphibia; order Anura; family Ranidae; genus Lithobates; species Lithobates sylvaticus. The sequence continues at coordinate 292,858,720 of CM053031.1, read as the reverse complement.
AAACTTCAGTACCCAATGGTTTTCAAAGGGCAACTTTTTTAAAGCCTGTATAGGTCATCAGTTTAGTGTTATGGAGGAGGTCTGGTGCTCACTATTGCTCTCACTCTAGTGTGCATGGTAATAGGTAACGTGTATCGCCAGGGATTTTTTTCTGCCGGAACTTGCCGGGACTGCGTTATGGCACCTCTGCCAGGGAGCAGAACTTTTTTTTATTTTTAAAGCTTGTTTTATGCAACTCTTCGCCCGCGGAGGCGGACTCTTCACCCGCAGAGGCGGTCTCCGAGGCAGCGGATCAGCCTCGTGAGAATGAAGCATTAGACTTCTCTTACTGTATATGGTGACTATCTCTTGCTGTATATGGGGACTGTCTCTTGCTGTATATGGGGACTGTCTCTTGCTGTATATGGGGCCGTATCTTGCTGTAAATGGAGGATGTCTCTTGCTGTATATGGGTAACTGTCTCTTGCTGTATATGGGGACTGTCTCTTGCTGTATATGGGTAACTGTCTCTTACTGTATATGGGGCCTGTTGTACTCTTGCTGTATATGGTGACTGTCTCTTGCTGTATATAGGGGCTGTCTCTTGTTGTATTTGGGGACTGTCTCTTGCTGGACATTGGGGACTGTCTCTTGCTGTATATGGGGACTGTCTCTTGCTGGGTATTGAGGACTTTACTGTATATGATGACTATCTCTTGCTGTGTATGGGGGCTGTCTCTTGCTGTATATGGGGACTGTCTCTTGCTGGACATTGGGGACAGTCTCTTGCTGTATATGCTGACTGTCTCTTGCTGTATATGGTGACTGTCTCTGGCTGTATATGGGGACTGTCTCTTGCTGGACATTGGGGACTGTCTCTTGCTGGACATTGGGGACTGTCTCTTGCTGGATATTGGGGGCTGTCTCTTGCTGGCTATTAGGGGTGGTCTCTTGCTGGACATGGGAATGTCTGGAAGAGTTTACTTTGGTAAGCACTGGATATTTCTAATGTTTTGTACATTTTACTGAATTGCTATCTATGAACAAATTTGATACACATTACCTTGTAGATCCCCCAAATTATACTTGCTTCCCTGTTCTCAAAAGGGGGCTGCGATAGGAGGTGTGTATGGGTGGAGACAAGGGGTGGTCCTAGGAGCGGTTCTAAGGGTGGGTAGGGGGTGAAGACAGGCGTGACCTATGGAGGGGGGGGGGGGGGGGGTTAGTTCCTGCACCTTTTCCCTGAGAAAAAAAGCCCTGTGTATCGCAATCAACGTTTTTATGCGTAGGCACATGCGTTTACATTCCTACGTGCGTCTATGTGAGGGGGCTCAAAAAATTTGGGGGGGGGGGGGTTCTGTGATCCGGTGTAACTTTTGGCACAAGCATATGGGACATGATCAATGCTAGCAGCAGCTGTCCTTTAATCATCTCTAATTATCATTTGGATTTTCAGGGTTTGTTTTTTAACTTAAATTTTTTACTATTAAATCATTTTTACTTAACTTTTTTTTATCACAATGTGATGATTTTGTGGTGACTAAAAAGTCTAAAATACCCTGGATGTCTCCCCTGGGCTCCACTGAATGCAGATCGCATTGCAATACATTATTTTCTGGCCAAGCTGGTAATGGACATCGGGAGGCTGACCCCGAAACAAACACATTTGTATATTAGAGATTTGTGGGATTTTTAAGGTGCATAATGAATCATTAGAAAAAAATTGTTACAAAAATTTAATTTTATTAATACATAAAAACAACATAGTTGCATTTAGAAAAGACTCAGTCCTTAAAGGTAAAGCATGATGGTGTGGTTCCCAACATGTTTCGCCCTACAATGGGGCTTCCTCAGGGGTTGCTTTTCAAATAAATATCAGAACCTTCCCAGGATATATGTCAGGTCACCTTGAGGCTAGGTGACAGATGCACACCGTAGGGATCAGGAGTGCACCGCAAGGTAGTGGACCCTACGGCTGACTGCAGCAGACAGGAGTCAAGGTGATAAGGAAGGCAGGGCCGCCGGACACCAAGATGGATCCCACCAGGGTCAGAGAGTAAGATTCCCTGGGGCGCGGAGTCTAAGAGCCAGCAGGTGTTCACCAGAGCCTCTAGTGGTGAGGATGGACTGGGCTGCAACTGGCTCCAGGTCACAACCCCCAGGGTCCCCCAGCTCACACCCACAGTAGGCAACAGGAGGATAGGGATAGTGAGGGATTAAGCCAAGGTCAGGGCCACAAGCAGACAAGGACAGCAGAGTTCACGCCAAAGGTTCAGGGTCGCAGGCAACCAGGGATAGTCAGGTACACCCCCAAGTCGGTAACAGAACAACTGAAGAGCACACGGCAGGTAACAGAAAGCCAAACACACAAAGGTTGATCAGCAGGGTTGGCCTGCCGTTCACAGGTTAATATAGAGTTCTCTGATAGGAGCTAGGGTGGAGCCATGCCAGAGGAGGGATTATAAAAGCAGTCAGGTGAGGGTTGGCTGGTCTCTAGAGATGAACACATGGAGACAGGTAAGCAGACAACTCTATTGCATAACCATGACAATATATTTCAATTGATAATAGTTCAGCGGGTCAGGCAGACACCATTAGACTAGAAACCAGACCGCAGGCAATCAAAGGAGGCATAAAAGGACCAGAGAGTCTAATTTGCAAAAAAGGTAAACAGGAGCATGGGACACTCCTATTTGGGGACACTCAGCACATAATCGTAGGTCCTGAAGGGACAAACCCGCTATGCCTGGGCCTGCAGATGGCCAAGTGGAGCTTGGAATGCGTGCAGGGGCGTGACGTTACCGGGGTGTGGAAGCAATGCCTGAGTGCTTCCATCTGACAGGCAGGAGTCAGATTTACACACAAACCCAGTGGTGGTGGACACTTGAAATGTGTGCAAGACCCCACCCAGTGTCAGGTCCAACCTGGTAACAAATTTCACCTTTTTAAAAAAAATTCACATCTTTTTGCAGTTAAAAAAATGTGCATTTATGATATTTTTTTACTTTTTTACAAGAATCCTGCAGACACCACGCCAGTGTGAGAGTATTCGCTATTGTCACGCTGATTCTCCTCCCAGCCAATCAGGAAGCGTGTCATGAGACCCATTTCCCAATTGGCTGAAAGAATAAGTGATCTTATTGGTTAAGGAGGAGGGAGGAGACGCACAGCCAGAGAAGAACAGGAAGCCCAACGGCCCGACCCACCAGCCGCCACTGTGACTCCAGGGATGGCTCACCTGCAGCGGCTCAGCCATCCAGCATCCAGCACTACCCGGTTCGGACAGGGGGAGGGAGGAGGAGGGGAGATCAGAGGTAAGGTTAAGGAGGCTGTCTGTCTCTCGTGGGGTGGTGTGTTGCTGGTGTTCCCTGCATTCATGTCCATCTCCGGGGGGGTGGTGGCCATGGTTTGCTGCCCTTCCAGATAATTGAGCATCAGCGCATGCTCTTTGAAGGAATGCCGGCGGTGACGTTTATTCAGAGCCCTGTGCCGTGACTGGCTGCTCCCGCGCACATGAACCAGTCACAGAGCCGGAGTTAGCAGACCCGGAGAGGAAGACGGGCAAAGATGGTGGTCTAGCAGGGACCACCAGGGCTTTGTTTTCAGGTAATGCCGCGTACACACGACCAGACTTTTCGACCAAACTGGTCCGAAGGAACAAATCCATCGGACAATTCGACCGTGTGTGGGCTTCATCGGACCTTTTCTGTCAAAAATCAGACGGACTTTAGAACGTGTTTCAAATCTTTTCGACGGACTCGAGTCCGGTCAAAAATTCCGTTTGTTTGTATGCTAGTCCGATGGACGAAAACCAACGCTAGGGAAGCTATTGGCTACTGGCTAAGAACTTCCTTATTCTAGTCCGGTCGTACGTCATCACGGGCGAATCCATCGGACTTTGGTGTGATTGTGTGTAGACAAGTCCGATTTTACGGAAGTCCGGCGAAACTCCGTCGAAAAGTCAGACGGAATTCAGTCCGTCGAAAAGTCTGGTCGTGTGTAAACGGCATAAGTGTCACATAATGTGCTAGTATGCAATGCATACTAGCACATTATGCTTTTACTTTGCACGTAAGAAAAAAGCAACAAAAAAAAGCTGTTTACTTCCTCTTTAGTTTACTGTATCTCTTTCTACATTACCTCAAACCACAATTGTTATGACCAATGTGTAACAATGTACCCATTATGTCACTTGTTTGAAGCCTTTTTCTAGGAGACACATAGGAGAATGGCCCCTCAAAAACTCACAGTTGGGATTTTCTCGCGAGATGGACAGGACAATTATAAATGGCTGATTCATGTGCTTCAGCAAGTCATGTTTCTGGATTTGGTACAATATACTTTTCCTGTATATATCGGTAATAATGTACGGTCCTTCACGGACGCTTTGGCTCAGTGCACATTCGCCATCTTATACCATACCAAGAAGAGAGGTCGTCTGAACATTACCGATGTCACTGATTCCCTCTACAATGAAGAGCTGAAAGAATTGCAAAGTAAACTAGGTGAGAGATTTTTTTATTATTATTTATAAGACATGTTTATTTGCTAAGTAGACATGTGCACTGCCGGAAAATGTATTCATTTTCGTTTCATGCATTTTTTTTTGTTGTTTTTTTTGGGTCATTCGTTATGAGCGCAGTTCGTAAATTCATAAATTTACAAATTCGTAAATTAGAAAATTTGTAAAATCGAAAATTTGTAAATTTCTATATTCATAAATTCGAAAATCTGAAAATAAGAAAGAAAATCAGAAAATTTGAAAGGATAACTAACTAATAATAACTAACTGTTAAATTATAGATATTGGAATTTCCTTTCAACTTTGGCTGTTAGTGAGCGTAACGAATACGAATTTATCTGAAGTTACAAATTATCCAAAACAACGAATGTCGCATCTAAATGAAAGAACTGTTTATACCTTTAATTACTTAAAATTAGGGATGAGCTTCGAGTTGGAGTCGAACTCACGTTCGACTCGAACATTGCCTGTTCGCCTGTTCACCGAGCAGCAAACAATTTGGGGTGTTCGCGGCAAATTCGAAAAGCTGCAGAACACCCTGTAAAAGTATATGGGAGAAATCTAAAGTGCTAATTTTAAAGGCTTATATGCAAGTTATTGTCATAAAAAGTGTTTGGGGACCTGGGTCCTGCCCCGGGGGATATGTATCAATGCAAAAAAAAGTTTTAAAAACAGCCATTTTTTCGGGAGCAGTGATTTTAATAATGCTTAAAGTGAATCAATAAAAGTGTAATATTCCTTTAAATTTCGTACTTGGGGGTGTGTATAGTATGCCTGTAAAGGGGCGCATGTTTCCTGGGCTTAGAACTGTCCCTGCAAAAAGTGTCATTTCCAAAGGAAAAAAAGTAATTTAAAAGCACTCGGGGCTATAATGAATTGTCGGCTCCCGTAATACAGAGAACAGTCATTGAAAGTCATTGATTAAAAAAAAAAAGCGTGGGGTCCCCCCAAATTCAATTACCAGGCCCTTCTGGTCGGGTATGGATATTAAGGGGAAGCCCGGATCAAATAAAAAAAAAATGACGTGGGGTTCCCCCCAAAAATCCATACCAGACCCTTTATCCGAGCACGCAACCTGGCAGGCTGCAGAAAAAGAGGGGGGGACGAGAGAGCGCCCCCCTCCTGAACCATACCAGGCCACATGTCCTTAACATTGGGAGGATGCTTTGGGAGTCTGTGACCCCTCAAAGCACCATGTCCCCATGTTGACAAGAACCTCATCCCCACAACCCTGGCCGATGGTTGTGGGGGTCCGTGGGCGGGCGGTTTATCAGAATCTGGAAGCCCCCTTTAACAAGGGGACCCCCAGATCCCACCCCCCTGTTTGAAATGGTAAGGGGGTACAAAAGTACCCCTACAATTTCACAAAGAAAGTGTAAAAAACACACATACACCATTGGGATAAGTCCTTTATTAAAAATAAAAAAAATAAAAAAAAGATTCCAGCGGTGGTAATCCACTCTTGCTATCCAGCGATGGCTGATCTCTTCTCCGGGGTCCAGCGGTGGGTGATCTCCCGATGGTCCAGCGCAGTGCATCCTGTCTCCATGGAGACACTGCGGGAATCCTGACAACCTGATAAGGTCTTATCTGAGGAGGCCTTCACCCGGGCTTCCCCAGTGACGTGCAGGTGACCCCGCCCCCCTCTGATGTAACGGAAACCTGTGTTACATTAGAGGGGGGCGGGGTCACCCATACATTACTGGGGAAGCCTGGGTTTCCCCTTGCGTCAGAGGTGGGCGGGGTCAGGTGATGGGTGACCCTGTCCTCCTCAGCTAAGACCTTATCAAGCCATTACCGGTATTCCCGCAGTGTCTCCATGGAGACAGGATGCGCTGCGCTGGACGTCATCGGGAGAGATCACCCAACGCTGGACCCCGTAGAAGAGATCACCCATCGCTGGATACCAAGAGTGGATTACCACCGCTGGAATCTTTTTTTTATTTTTTTTTATTTTTAATAAGGGACTTTTCCTTACGGTGTCTGTGTTTTTTTAAAAAAATTTTCTTTGTGAAATGGTAGGGGTACTTTTGTACCCCCTTACCATTTAAAACAGGGGGGCAGAATCTGGGGGGAGCTTCCAGATTCTGATAAGCCCCCTGCCCGCAGACCCCCACAACCACCAGCCAGGGTTGTGGGGATGAGGCCCTTGTCCCCATCAACATTGGGGCATGGTGCTTTGAGGGGTCACAGACTGCTACGGTTTAGGAGGAGGGGCGCTCTCTCGTCCCCCCCTCTTTTCCTGCGGCCTGCCAGGTTGCGTGTTCGGATAAAGGGTCTGGTATGGATATTTGGGTCGAACCCCACATCATTTTTTTTTTTTGACCCGGGGTTCCCCTTAATATCCATACCAGACCTGAAGGGCCTGGTAATTGAATTTGGGGGGACCCCCACGCTTTTTTCTTTTTTTTTTTTATCAAAGACTTTCAATGACTGTTCTCTGTGTTACGGGAGCCGACAATTCATTATAGCCGCGAGTGATTTTAAATTTAAATATTTTTTTTTCCTGCAAAAATGACACTTTGTGCAGGGACAGTTCTAAGCACGGGAAACATGCGCCCCTTTACAGGCATACTATACACACCCCCCAGGAAATTTAAAGGAATATTACACGTTTATTGTTTCACTTTAAGCATTATTAAAATCACTGCTCCCGAAAAAAATGTTAGTTTTTAAAACTATTTTTTGCATTGATACATGTCCCCTGGGGCAGGACCCGGGTCCCCAAACACTTTTTAGGACAATAACCTGCATATTAGCCTTTAAAATTAGCACTTTTGATTTTGAACGTTCGAGTCCCATAGACTTTACTAGGGTTCTAAAGTTCACGCGAAGTTTCGGTCTGTTCGCAGGTTGTGGTGCGAACCGAACCGGGGGGTGTTCGGCTCATCCCTACTTAAAATAATAGAATTAGCAATATTAATAAATAATCTGTGGTAAGAAGGTTGAAATAGAATTTAAAAGATAAGTTCACCTTTCATAACATGCTACATGTTACCCACTTATCCAGGGTGTTACATGATACAGATGCAGCAGCCCCTGCACCCCCCATCCCCCACTTTGACAGTGAGCAGGGGATCTTCTCCCACCCCTCGCTGTCACAATTTAAAAAAGTGGCCCTGCAGGGCTCTGCCCACACGTCTGCATCATTCATTCACAGAGTTCTATGAACGTGAAAACTACAATTACCAACTCCCTTTGCACCTCGATCTCTATGTAAAAAAATAATAAATGCATTTTTTTCACCTGCAAAAAGATGTGTATGTATTCTTTTTTTTTTTTTTTACAAAGGTGAACTTATCCTGTATTTATTTATTTTTTTATTTAAAAATAAATTGGAAGCACATTTTTTTTTTGTATTATTCGAAAAAGCCTGTGACTCCTACCCCTCCTTCTCCTCCCCTGTCCGTGGTTTCAATGAAAAACAAAAGTGCCTGATAGGAGAAACCTGCACTCTTTAGAAAACCTATAGTGCTCTGGGAATCCTTTATCATGCATTAAGTATAGGTATAAGTGTAGGTATAAAAATGTAAGTGTTTAACAATATTAAGCAGTGCTACTGTTACCTTATTTAGGAAGCAATGTTGTTGTGGTGGTGGATGACATGGATGACAGCAGTGAGGGGGTCAAGAGAGGAATGTTGAATGAACAGCCCCTCATCAAGGCGTGTGCACGTGATCTGATTCTCATCAGCGAGTTGGAGAAACAAGCTGCAAATTTGACTGGATCTGATCCAAGGTGGAGTCCGCCTCCCATTTCTCATGAGACCTATCGCTCCATAGAGATCAAAATATATCTACTAAAGCAATTCATGGAAGAAGCATTGGGTATCAGTTCAGGTAAACAGCAACCAAAAAATATCATATAATAGATATTTTCAAAAATATGTCTGGTAGTTCGGTTGGGGGGGGGGGGAAACATAAGTAGCTGTGTGTGCCAAAAGTGGTTTGATTCTTTTGACTCTACTTAAAGTGGAGTTCCGACAATTTTTTTTTTTTAAAGTCAGCAGCTACAAATACTGCAGCTGCTGACTTATATGACTTAAATAAGGACACTTACCTTTCCCAGGGCGCCCGCGATGTGGGCATCCAAAGCCGATTTGTCCCTTGGCTCTTGGGTGCTGCCGCCGCCATCTTCGGTAAGGGAATCAGGAAGTGAAGCCTTGCGACTCGCTCTGCACATTCCCACTGGTCCCTCCTGTCTTCTGGGACCTGTATGTCTCCCAGAAGCCAGCATGGGGGGGGGGAGTGGCATAGATACCCACGGGTGGCTCGGGTATCTGTGCTTGGAAGTGGGAAAATATCTGTATTAGCTCCCCCTCCCCCCTGAAAGGTGCCAAGTGTGACACCACACTTCCCAGGGAACACTTAACGCCTTGATCACCCCCTAGTGTTAACCTCTTCCCTGCCAGTGTCATTTACACAGTAATCAGTGCATTTTTTATAGCACTGATCACTGTATAAATGACAATGGTCCCAAAAAGGAGTGTCAAAAGTGTCCGATCTGTCCGCCACAATGTTGCAGTCCCACTAGAAATTGCTAGTAAAAAAAAATAAAAAATTTATTGTGATTTTTTAAACAAAAATATGTAGAATAATACATATTGGCCTAAAGTGATTAATATATATTTTTTTTTTACATTTTGTCTGGATATTTATTTTAGCAAAAAGTAAAAAATATTGTTTTGTTTTTTTTTCCAAAATTGACGCTCTTTTTTTGGTTATATCGCAAAAAATAAAAAGCGAAGAGGTGATCAAATACCACCGAAAGAAAGCTCTATTTATGGGAAAAAAAGGACATAAATTTTGTTTGGTTACAGCGTTTCACAAGCGCGCAATTATCAGTTAAGGCGACGCAGTGCCGTATCGCAAAAAAAAAAAAATGGCCTGGCCATTAAGGGGGCAAATTCTTCCGCTCCTTAAGTGGTTAAAATATCTATCCAATTCTATGCGCTTTTGCACATTGAGATGCATTTTGGTATAATAATATATGCCATGTATTTTTCATAAATTATTGTTTATTAGCTGTATGTCAAAGACTTGTTTTATTTTATTTTCCTTTATTTTATTTTTTTTTTCTAGGAAATCCAGCAAATGAGGTAAGAAGTATCCCAATATGCTTTTCAGTAATTTACAAAGGAGTTCCCTAAAGAGGACCTAATTGTATACTTGGGACTGACTAGTGGAGGTTTAGGAATTGACAAAACTCTGATTAATGGTATTTATCTGTTTGTTTTCCCTCCTTTCCCTGAAGATGAGGCCTCTCCTTAGAGAAAAAACACAACCTCCTGAAGGCCAGCGTAAAGTAAGTAATATGAGACTCCATTATACTGATTTAGAAGAGTATCTGCCAATACATCTCTGTATATATACTAGCGGGAACACAAATACACTGTAACAGATAATGCTTGCGGAATTTGCATAATTTCTGTTTCATAATTTATTGTTGTTTATGTCTGCAATATTATTTGTCTCTGGTTTTATTATAATTAAATCACTATTATTTTCTTCATTTAGGAGCCAAGCACAAGGCCAAAGAAAAGCAGCCGCAAGGTAAGTCAGATACAAGGACTACAGCTGACAGCATTGTAGGCAATCCCAATAACCAGCCCAGCAATGTAAAGTACCGTGACCCTGAGTGAAAAGAAAATGGTTCTAAAGACAGACGTTTTTTTTTACCTTAAAGTGGTAGTAAACTCTGTTCTACCACCTGTACCTACAGTTAAGCCGATACCTTACCTATACCTTAGGTATGGCTTACCTGTACTGTAAATATCTCAATAAACTTGCACAGTGCATGCAGCCAGTGACATTAACGGTGCTCTGTAGGTCCAGCATACAGTGCGCACTGACCTGGTGCATTATCCAATACAATTTCAATAAAAATTAACGCATAATAAATATCCACTCACAAGTAGGGATGAGCCGAACACCCCCGGGTTCGGTTCGAACCAGAACCTTCGAACGGACCGAAAGTTCGCGCGAATTTTCGAACCCTATACGTTATAATGGACGCGAACGTTCGAAATCAAAAGTGCTAATTACAACGGCCAATATGCATGTTAATGTCATAAAACAGGTTTGGGGACCCGGGTCCTGCCCCAGGGGACATATATCAATGCAAAAAGAACTTTTAAAAACTAACGTTTTTTCGGGAGCAGTCATTTTAATGATGCATAAAGTGAAAAAAAAAAGTGAAATTTTCCTTTAAATATGGTACCTGGGGGGTGTCTAAAGTATGCCTGTGAAGTGGCATGTGTTTCCCGTGTTTAGAACTGTCCTTGCACAAAATGACATTTGTAAAGGAAAAAAAGAAGCCATTTAAAACCACTTGCGGCTTTAGGTTTGATCTTAAGTAGAATCTGAACAGGTACATTATGAAGTGTAGCTCCATCCCAAAAAAATCTATTTTTAAGCTTTTTGGAGAACATAGGGAGGGGTTATCACCCCTGTAACATTTGCTGTCTTTGCACATCTGTTCAGAACATGTCACCTCACTTTCCGTCCCAATGACAAATGTTTTTGGAAAAGTGGGGTTTTAATTGAAACAAGGATTGGTGATAAAGTATCAGTAGAGAGGAGATACCTTTTTCCCAAATTAAATCTAACAGGATAGAATTTCCCTTCCTAGGGGTAGATTTCCTCTCACTTCCTGTTTTCTCTTTCCATTTGCAAGTAGGAGTCGTTTGTAAGTTGGATGTTTGAAAGTAGGGGCCTGGCGTATATACTCTGCAGAAATTTGCCCTATTAGATGTTGGTGTAGCCACAAGACTGGTGGGCACAGGAATGGGCCCTGCTGTGAGTTAATAGATCAAGATTTGTAATTGCATGCACCTGTTGAACAGGGCAGAAAAATTGGGGTGGTGGTGGTGGTGGTGGACGGTTTTGCCACAAGACTGTAAGCTCTCACAGTTACTCTTGGTGGGCGCAGGAATGGGCCCTGCTGTGAGTTATTAGATCAAGATTTGTAATTGCAAGCACCTGATGAACAGGGCAGAAAAATTGGGCCTTTGGCGGTGGTGGTGGACGGTGTTGCCACAAGACTGTAGGCCCTCATAGTTACTCTTGGTGGGCGCAGGAATGGGCCCTGCTGTGAGTTATTAGATCAAGATTTGTAATTGCAAGCACCTGATGAACAGGGCAGAAAAATTGGGCCTTTGGCGGTGGTGGTGGACGGTGTTGCCACAAGACTGCAGGCCCTCATAGTTACTCTTGGTGGGCGCAGGAATGGGCCCTGCTGTGAACTATTAGATCAAGATTTGTAATTACCCGCCCCTGTTAAACAGGGGCTGAAAAATTGTGCCTTAGGCACTGGTGCTGGTGCCACAACACTGCAACCCCTCACAGAGACTGTACTTGGAGCACAGCAGTCACACGTGTTGCGAAGCATTTTTTTAAAAAATTGTAAGTACACGCCCCTGTTAAACAGGGGCTGAAAAATTGTGCCTTAGGCACTGGTGCTGGTGCCACAACACTGCAACCCGGCCCTCACAGATACTGTACTTGGAGCACAGCAGTCACACGTGTTGCGAAGCATTTTTTTAAAAAATTGTAAGTACACGCCCCTGTTAAACAGGGGCTGAAAAATTGTGCCTTAGGCACTGGTGCTGGTGCCACAACACTGCAACCCGGCCCTCACAGATACTGTACTTGGAGCACAGCAGTCACACGTGTTGCGAAGCATTTTTTTAAAAAATTGTAAGTACACGCCCCTGTTAAACAGGGGCTGAAAAATTGTGCCTTAGGCACTGGTGCTGGTGCCACAACACTGCAACACGGCCCTCACAGAGACTGTACTTGGAGCACAGCAGTCACACGTGTTGCGAAGCATTTTTTTAAAAAATTGTAAGTACCCGCCCCTGTTAAACAGGGGCTGAAAAATTGTGCCTTAGGCACTGGTGCTGGTGCCACAACACTGCAACACGGCCCTCACAGAGACTGTACTTGGAGCACAGCAGTCACACGTGTTGCGAAGCATTTTTTTTTTAAAAATTGTAAGTACACGCCCCTGTTAAACAGGGGCTGAAAAATTGTGCCTTAGGCACTGGTGCTGGTGCCACAACACTGCAACACGGCCCTCACAGAGACTGTACTTGGAGCACAGCAGTCACACGTGTTGCGAAGCATTTTTTTAAAAAATTGTAAGTACACGCCCCTGTTAAACAGGGGCTGAAAAATTGTGCCTTAGGCACTGGTGTGGTGGCATGGATCATTGAGGAGGAGGAAGAGGATAGTCAGTGAACATAAGAGGACAGTCACTCAGCATCAGCATAGGCAGTCTTGAAGGGATGTGACATTAAAAATTATTCGGTTATATCCGCCTCAGGTGCCTGGTAGCTGGTGGTGATCCAAGACTGATTCATTTTGATGAATGTCAGTCGATCAACCGAGGCGGTGGACAGGCGCACCCTATGATCAGTCACAAATCCTCCAGCAGCACTGAATGTGCGTTCGGAAAGAACGCTGGAGGCAGGACAGGCCAGTAGCTCAATTGCATACTGTGCAAGCTCTGGCCAGTGATCCATCCTCAGGACCCAGTAAGCCAGAGGATTTTCGGTGGGAAAGGTGTCCAAGTCTGACCTTGCCCCAAGGTATTCCTGCACCATGTATATCAGACGCTGGCGATGGTTGCTGGAACCGATCATACCTTGGGGCTGCGGACTAAAAAATTGTCTGAACGCATCGGTCAGACGTCCACCTTCCCCACCGCTCCTTCTGCCACTGACCGAAGCCTCAGCAACTCGTCGCCCAGGACCAGGAGTTTGTAGCCTCCCAGTTTCTGGGAACGCGTTGCACAGACCTTTCTGCAAGGCCTCCCTGAGATGTCTCATCCTCTGCTCCCTCTGCGACGGCAAGATAAGGTCCGCAACCTTACCCTTGTACCGCGGATCAAGGAGAGTGGCCAGCCAGTAATGGTCCCTCTCCTTGATCCGAAGAACACGAGGATCCTTCCGCAGGCTTTGCAGGATCAGGGAGGCCATGCAGCGTAGGTTAGCTGAGGCATTCGGTCCGGAGTCTTCTGGGTCACTGAGGATGACATGATCGCCAGCCACCTCCTCCCAGCCACGTACAAGTCCACTGGCTTGTTGGGACTGTACATCATCCCTAAAAGACTGCTGCTGCTGATGCTGAGTGCCAGGCTCCACCTCCATGCTCACACAATCCTCCTCCTCCTCCTCCTCCTCCTCCTCCTCATCCTCTTCCTGTGTGATGGGTGGGACAGAAGGAACACTGTCCGGATAAAGGGGGCCTTGAGAGGCAAGGAAGTCCTCCTCTTCCTGCCTCTGTTCTGCCTCAAGTGCCCTGTCCATTATCCCACGCAGCGTATGCTCCAACAGGTGGACAAGAGGGACAGTGTCACTGATGCATGCACTGTCACTGCTCACCATCCTCGTGGCCTCCTCAAATGGTGAGAGGACAGTGCATGCATCCCTGATCATGCTCCACTGACGTGGGGAAAAAAAACCAAGCTCCCCTGACCCTGTCCTGGTGCCGTAGTCGCAAAGGTACTCATTGATGGCCCTCTGCTGCGTGTGCAGTCGCTGCAGCATGGCCAACGTTGAGTTCCACCTGGTGGGCATGTCAGATATTAGGCGGTTCTTGGGCAGGTTCAGCTCCTTTTGCAGCTCAGTCAGCCGAGCACTGGCATTATAAGATCGGCGGAAATGCACACAGACTTTCCTGGCCTGCCTCAGGACATCCTGTAAGCCTGGGAACCTGCCCAAGAACCGCTGCACCACCAGGTTGAGGACGTGAGCCATGCAGGGCACATGGGTGAGCTGCCCCTGTCGCAGGGCGGAGAGGAGGTTGGTGCCATTGTCAGAAACGACCATTCCTGGCTTAAGCTGACGTGGCGTCAACCACCTCTCGGCCTGCCCCTGCAGAGCTGCCAGAACCTCTGGCCCAGTGTGGCTCCTGTCCCCCAAACACACCAGCGCAAGCACGGCATGGCATCTTTTTGCCTGCGTACTTGCGTAGCCCCTTGTACGCCTACGGAGCACCGCTGGTTCCAAGGACAGAGCACTGGAGGAAGAAGAAGAGGAGGGGGTGGAGGAGAGAGGTGTGTCACAACCAGTAGCAGTAGTCGCGTTTTGGAGGCGTGGTGGCGGAACAACCTCCAACACTACTGCACCTTGTCCTGCATCCCTCCCAGCTGCCAATAGAGTGACCCAATGGGCCGTGAAAGAAAGGTACCGTCCCTGTCCATGCCTGCTGGACCATGAGTCAGCGGTAATATGCACCTTACCGCTGACCGCCCTGTCCAGCGAGGCATGGACATTGCCCTCCACATGCCGGTAGAGAGACGGAATCGCCTTCCGCGAGAAAAAAGTGGCGTTTGGGAACCTGCCACTGAGGAACCGCACATTGAACAAACTCACGGAAGGGGGCCGAGTCTACCAACTGAAAAGGCAGCAGTTGAAGTGCTAGCAATTTAGCAAGGCTAGCATTCAACCGCTGGGCATGTGGATGGCTGGGAGTGTACTTCTTTCTACGGTCCAGCAGCTGGGGCAGGGAAATTTGCCTGCTGCATTCGGACGTCGGTGTACTGCAAGTACTTGGTTGTGACACACCGAATTCTACACCTTCAGTCCTCTCAGAGCAGCTTTCAGAGAGGACTGAAGGTGTAGTGGGGATGGAGATCCCAGCTGAGGAGGAGCAAGGAGAGGTCCGCTTAGTTCTTTGGTGTGGGTCTTTTATGTGTGCCTGCCAACGAGCTGCATGGCAGGTCGCCATATGTCTGGTCATGCTTGTCGTGCCCAAGCGGCTGATGTTTTGGCCACGCGAGATACGCTTGAGACAAATATTGCAAATAGCAGTGGTGCGATCTGCTGCACTCGTCTCAAAAAAGGCCCACACCAAAGAACTTTTCTGATAACGTGCAGAGGCAGCGCCCTGCACAGGCGGAGCTCTGCGGTGTTGTACAGTTGCTGTGCTGGCCTCTACCTGGCCTCCAGGGGGCATCCTGCCTCGTTGGACATGTGACGCCGCATCCTCCTCCTCCTCGTCCTCCTCCTCATCCTCTCTCCCTTGAGGCACCCACGTGGAGTCAGTGACCTCATCATCCCCTCCCTCTTCACCACTAGAGCAAACCTGGCAGTAAGCTGCAGCTGGTGGAACTGTACTGCCAGATTCCTCAAGCTGGGTATCGTCATCCGAGCCTTCGAATCGTTGGGCATCCTCCTGGAGCATGTACCCAACACTGTGCTCAAAGAGTTCGGGGGACTCCTCAGGAGGACATGGTGGGTCTAGGGAAGGGGTGGCTGATGATGCTCTGTCAGTACCCTGAGCCTGGGTGAGAGAGGATGAGGAGGATGAGGAGGGCTTGGTCATCCATTCTACCAAGCCTTCAGCATGATGCGGCTCCACATGTCCAGCTGCCGAAAACAAAGACGCGCGTGTCCCATGGCCACGTGCTGATGACGATGCACGACCACGTCCACGTCCACGGCCACGTCCACTAGAAACAGAGCCTGCCTGCCCTGTGTTCTTGGCTCTGCACGCTCTGCCTCCCCTTGGCGGTCTTCCAGCCATTGTAGTCGGTAGTCCTGTGGGTGCTGCTGAGAAGAAAATATAGGAGCTCTGTGTGATGCCACTAACACACTAGAAGTCCTATGGGTGCTTCTGCAAAGAAAATAGAGGAGCTCTGTGTGATGCCACTAACACACTAGAAGTCCTGTGGGTGCTTATGCAAAGAAAATAGAGGAGCTCTGTGTGATGCCACTAACACACTAGAAGTCCTGTGGGTGCTTCAGCAAAGAAAATAGAGGAGCTCTGTGTGATGCCACTAACACACTAGAAGTCCTGTGGGTGCTGCTGAGAAGAATATATAGGAGCTCTGTGTGATGCCACTAACACACTAGAAGTCCTATGGGTGCTTCTGCAAAGAAAATAGAGGAGCTCTGTGTGATGCCACTAACACACTAGAAGTCCTGTGGGTGCTTATGCAAAGAAAATAGAGGAGCTCTGTGTGATGCCACTAACACACTAGAAGTCCTGTGGGTGCTGCTGAGAAGAATATATAGGAGCTCTGTGTGATGCCACTAACACACTAGAAGTCCTGTGGGTGCTTATGCAAAGAAAATAGAGGAGCTCTGTGTGATGCCACTAACACACTAGAAGTCCTGTGGGTGCTTATGCAAAGAAAATAGAGGAGCTCTGTGTGATGCCACAACACACTAGAAGTCCTGTGGGTGCTGCTGAGAAGAATATATAGGAGCTCTGTGTGATGCCACTAACACACTAGAAGTCCTATGGGTGCTTCTGCAAAGAAAATAGAGGAGCTCTGTGTGATGCCACTAACACACTAGAAGTCCTGTGGGTGCTTATGCAAAGAAAATAGAGGAGCTCTGTGTGATGCCACTAACACACTAGAAGTCCTGTGGGTGCTTATGCAAAGAAAATAGAGGAGCTCTGTGTGATGCCACTAACACACTAGAAGTCCTGTGGGTGCTTATGCAAAGAAAATAGAGGAGCTCTGTGTGATGCCACTAACACACTAGAAGTCCTGTGGGTGCTGCTGAGAAGAATATATAGGAGCTCTGTGTGATGCCACTAACACACTAGAAGTCCTATGGGTGCTTCTGCAAAGAAAATAGAGGAGCTCTGTGTGATGCCACTAACACACTAGAAGTCCTGTGGGTGCTTATGCAAAGAAAATAGAGGAGCTCTGTGTGATGCCACTAACACACTAGAAGTCCTGTGGGTGCTTCTGCAAAGAAAATAGAGGAGCTCTGTATGATGCCACTAACACACTAGAAGTCCTGTGGGTGCTTATGCAAAGAAAATAGAGGAGCTCTGTGTGATGCCACTAACACACTAGAAGTCCTGTGGGTGCTTATGCAAAGAAAATAGAGGAGCTCTGTGTGATGCCACTAACACACTAGAAGTCCTGTGGGTGCTTATGCAAAGAAAATAGAGGAGCTCTGTGTGATGCCACTAACACACTAGAAGTCCTGTGGGTGCTGCTGAGAAGAATATATAGGAGCTCTGTGTGATGCCACTAACACACTAGAAGTCCTATGGGTGCTTCTGCAAAGAAAATAGAGGAGCTCTGTGTGATGGGACTAACACACTTCAAGTCCTATAGGTGCTTCTGGGAAGAAAATATAGCTCTGTGTGTGTGATGGGACTAACACACTTCAAGTCCTATAGGTGCTTCTGGGAAGAAAATATAGCTCTGTGTGTGTGATGGGACTAACACACTTCAAGTCCTATAGGTGCTTCTGGGAAGAAATATAGCTCTGTGTGTGTAATGGGACTAACACACTTCAAGTCCTATAGGTGCCTCTGGGAACAAAATATAGCTCTGTGTGTGTGATGGGACTAACACACTTCAAGTCCTATAGGTGCTTCTGGGAAGAAAATATAGCTCTGTGTGTGTAATGGGACTAACACACTTCAAGTCCTATAGGTGCCTCTGGGAACAAAATATAGCTCTGTGTGTGTGATGGGACTAACACACTTCAAGTCCTATAGGTGCTTCTGGGAAGAAAATATAGCTCTGTGTGTGTGATGGGACTAACACACTTCAAGTCCTATAGGTGCTTCTGGGAAGAAAATATAGCTCTGTGTGTGTGATGGGACTAACACACTTCAAGTCCTATAGGTGCTTCTGGGAAGAAAATATAGCTCTGTGTGTGTAATGGGACTAACACACTTCAAGTCCTATAGGTGCCTCTGGGAACAAAATATAGCTCTGTGTGTGTGATGGGACTAACACACTTCAAGTCCTATAGGTGCTTCTGGGAAGAAAATATAGCTCTGTGTGTGTAATGGGACTAACACACTTCAAGTCCTATAGGTGCTTCTGGGAAGAAAATATAGCTCTGTGTGTGTGATGGGACTAACACACTTCAAGTCCTATAGGTGCTTCTGGGAACAAAATATAGCTCTGTGTGTGTGATGGGACTAACACACTTCAAGTCCTATAGGTGCTTCTGGAACAAAATATAGCTCTGTGTGTGTAATGGGACTAACACACTTCAAGTCCTATAGGTGCTTCTGGGAAGAAAATATAGCTCTGTGTGTGTAATGGGACTAACACACTTCAAGTCCTATAGGTGCTTCTGGGAACAAAATATAGCTCTGTGTGTGTGATGGGACTAACACACTTCAAGTCCTATAGGTGCTTCTGGGAACAAAATATAGCTCTGTGTGTGTGATGGGACTAACACACTTCAAGTCCTATAGGTGCTTCTGGGAACAAAATATAGCTCTGTGTGTGTGATGGGACTAACACACTTCAAGTCCTATAGGTGCTTCTGGGAACAAAATATAGCTCTGTGTGTGTGATGGGACTAACACACTTCAAGTCCTATAGGTGCTTCTGGGAACAAAATATAGCTCTGTGTGTGTGATGGGACTAACACACTTCAAGTCCTATAGGTGCTTCTGGGAACAAAATATAGCTCTGTGTGTGTAATGGGACTAACACACTTCAAGTCCTATAGGTGCTTCTGGGAAGAAAATATAGCTCTGTGTGTGTAATGGGACTAACACACTTCAAGTCCTATAGGTGCTTCTGGGAAGAAAATATAGCTCTGTGTGTGTGATGGGACTAACACACTTCAAGTCCTATAGGTGCCTCTGGGAAGAAAATATAGCTCTGTGTGTGTGATGGGACTAACACACTTCAAGTCCTATAGGTGCTTCTGGGAAGAAAATATAGCTCTGTGTGTGTAATGGGACTAACACACTTCAAGTCCTATAGGTGCTTCTGGTAACAAAATATAGGAGCTCTGCCTGCCTGCCACGAACACACTACAAGTCCTATAGGTGCTTCTGGTAACAAAATATAGGAGCTCTGCCTGCCTGCCACGAACACACTACAAGCCCCTCTTTCTCAATCAATCTTTGTAACTGAATCTATCTAACTCAATCTCTGTAAGTGAATCTCTCTAACTATCTAAATGCAGCAGAGTGTCACAGAATCAGCCTGCTCAATCTGCGCCGGAACAGCATGTGACCGGCGCAGACGGCGTGGCGGCGTTTTTATAGGGGGGGGCGTGTACTACAGCCCCTGAGCTGTAATTGGCTACAGGCGTCCTGCCTGTAGCCAATTATGGCTCTTCGAGTTTCCGGGGCTGTGATTGGCCAAGCATGCGGGGTCACAGTGCATGCTTGGCCAATCATCAGCCAGCAATGCACTGCGTCGGCCGCGCCGGCCGCAATGCATTGCGGGGCCGCTCGCATCACACCAACGTGATGCGAGCGGCCAAAATAGTTCTGGGCTCGCCGAGCGAGCGAACGCCCGGTGCTCGTTGCGACGGTGGGTTCGCATCGAGCACCGGGCCCATCCCTACTCACAAGCATATGTAAAAAAAATGCTCAACAGGACACTAAGCTCTGAACAACTGCACTTCGCAAAGTGCACAGTCTATTTGCCTTTAGTAAATCAACTCCTTAATCTCTATTCTCTGCTGTTTGTCTCTCTCTGTACTCTCTGCTGTCTCTCCGATATCTCTCTCTCTGTATTCTCTGATGTCCCTCCCTCTCTGCCTGTACTCTATGCTCTGTCTCTCTGTGTATTCTCTGTTCTCTCTATTCTCTCTATTCTCTGCTCTCTCTCTCTATTCTCTCTATTCTCTGCTCTCTCTCTCTCCGTACTCTTGGTCTCTCTGTCTTCATGATCTGCTGTCTCTCTCTCTCTCTGTACTCTCTGCTCTCTCTCTTTCTCTCCCATCTGCCCTTTCTCTGTACTCTCTCTCTTTCTGTACTCTTTACCCCCTCTCTCTCTCTGTATGATCTGCCCTGTCTCCCTCTCTCTCTCTTCTTTCTGCTCTCTCTCTCTCTCTCTCTCTCCCCCCCCTCTGCTATCTATTCACTCTATCTCTCTCTGTACTCTCTGCTCTCTCCCTCTTGCTCTCTGTATTTTCTGCTCTCTCTCTCTTCTCTGCTCTCTCTCCCTCTCTTTCTCTGTACTCTCTCTCTCTCTCTCTTCTTGTACTCTCTATCTTGTCACTCTCTCTCTCTGTACTCTCTGCTCTCGCTCTGTATTATCTGCTCTCTCTCTCTGTATTCTCTTCTCTCTCTCTCTGCACTCTCTCTCTCTCTGCACGCTCTCTCTTTCTCTGTACTCTCTCTCTGTACTCTCTGCTATCTATTTCTCTCTCTCTCTCTGTACTCTCTCTCTCCCTATCTCTCTCCGTATTATCTGCTCTTTCTCTGCATTTTCTCGGCTCTCTCTCCCTTCTGTGCTCTCTCTCTCTCTCTCTCTGCATTCCCTACTCTCTCTCTCTCTCTTTCTCTCTCTCTCTCTCTGACTGTGTGGGCCTCCCTTGCTGTCTCTAACTCTTGCTTTCTCTCTCTCTGACTAGGTGTGTGTCTCTCTCTCTCTGTGCCTGTCTCTCTTATTTTCTTTGTGAGCCTGACTCTCTTTCTCTCTGTGTGTGCCTGTCTCTTTTTCTCTCTGTGTGTGCCTGTCTCTCTATCTCTCTATGTGTGCCTGTCTCTCTTTCTCTCTCTGTGTGCCTGTCTCTCTTTCTCTCCCTGTGTGCCTGTCTCTCTTTCTCTCCATGTCTGCCTGTCTCTCTTTCTCTCCCTGTGTGCCTGTCTCTCTTTCTCTCCCTGTGTGCCTGTCTCTCTTTCTCTCCCTGTGTGCCTGTCTCTCTTTCTCTCCATGTGTTTCCTGTCTCTCTTTCTCGCTCTGTGTGCCTGTCTTTCTCTCTCTCTCTCTCTCTCTCTCTGCCTGTCTCTCTCTCTCTCTGCTTTCTTTCTCAGACTGGGCAAACCTTAAAGAAAAACCTCCATAATATTATTTTGAATGTGCAGGCTTTTTAGGTAACTGTAATAAAATAAACATAAGGACTATCAGTTATGAAACAGAACAGAAACATAACTGCAAATCTGCCATGTAAGAATGTGAGTGAGCTTTGTACCCGGATCAGTCCTGAGGAGATAGGAGGGAAGGGGAGGAAAGTGAAAGTAATCTCTGCTGGCTGCCATCTCAGTCATAGGGATGTACAGAGCAGCAGAAGACACGCCTCCTTCACACAGGCTCATTCATGGGTCTCATTACACAGGCTGTCCATCAAAGGAGAAGGGGAGGGGCATCACCATTTTTTCAATGAGTCAGGTTTTTTCAATCAGTATATCAGGGAAGATTACAGATGGCGGGTCGTTCTTCTACCTGCCATACTATGTGCAAAATGACCTTGTTCTTTATTAGATTTAATGTTCTATCTGTGTTTGGTATTCCAGGTTTACAACCACTTTACCTGACCTCTTACGCAGATTTAACCGTGTCCCTTTTATCTGTAGATTAATGAAACAGAGTAGATACAAAAAGTAACAATGTTACTTTGTATCTCTTTATCTCCCATCTGAAAAATGTTTATAAATAAAGTTACTTTGTATATTTCTATTTCCTATCTGATGTTTATAAACAATGGGAATCTGGAGAGTGCAACATCTGGTGCAGCTGTGCAAAGAAACCAATTAGCTTCCAGGTTTTTTGTCAAAGCTTAAGACCCCTTTCACACCTGAAAACCTGAAAACTGCCTACCATTCATTCAAGTGTGACTTTTCACACTTGTGGGTAGTTCCAAAAAGTCCTGCAAGCCGCATCTTTGGGGCGGTTTGGGGAGCACTGTATTTAGCGCTCCCAAAACGCACTGCCCATTGGAATGAATGAGCGGTGCTTCCAAAGCGCCCGCAAAGTGCTTTGAAAGTGCCGAAAAACAGGAGCTTTTAACCCCTTCTATGGGGGTTAAAAGTGCCCCGCGAGCGGCTGAAAAGTGCCACGTAAACAGTGCTAAAGTGCCGCTAAAACGAGCTGCCAGTGGGAAAGTTATCTAACTGAACAAGCTGAGGTTAAAAGCTGATTGGCTACCATGAACAGCTGTACCAGATTTTGAATGCTCCCGTTTTAGTAAATCAACCCAAATGTTATTTCCTCACTATCTCTCCTGTTTAATCAATGTTTATAAACAATTCTATGTTGTATATCTCTATAGCCCGCCTGACCAATGTTTATAAACAATGTTACTTTGTATCTCTCTATCTCCTGTCTGACCAATGTTTATACACAATGTTACTTTGTATCTCTCTATCTCCCATCTGACCAATGTTTATAAACAATGTTACTTTGTATCTCTCTATCTCCCGTCTGACCAATGTTTATACACAATGTTACTTTGTATCTCTCTATCTCCCGTCTGACCAATGTTTATAAACAATGTTACTTTGTATCTCTTTATCTCCCATCTGACCAATGTTTTTTAAACAATGTTACTTTGTATTTCTCTATCTCCCGTCTGACCAATTTTTATAAACAATGTTACTTTGTATTTCTCTATCTCCCGTCTGACCAATTTTTATAAACAATGTTACTTTGTATCTCTCTATCTCCCGTCTGACCAATGTTTTTTAAACAATGTTACTTTGTATCTCTCTATCTCCCGTCTGACCAATTTTTATAAACAATGTTACTTTGTATCTCTCTATCTCCCGTCTGACCAATTTTTATAAACAATGTTACTTTGTATCTCTCTATCTCCCATCTGACCAATGTTTATAAACAATGTTACTTTGTATCTCTCTATCTCCCGTCTGACCAATTTTTATAAACTATGCTACTTTGTATCTCCCCGTCTCCCAACCGATCAATGTTTATAACAATGGCACTCTGGGGTTGATTTACTAAAGGCAAATAGACTGTGCACTTTACAAAGCGCAGTTGCAGTCTGCAAGAGCAGTTGCTCCAAAGCTTAGTAAATAAGCACAGGCTCTGCTGACTATTCTTGAATGTGATTGGGTATCTTTTACAAAGTGAAGCTTTTACCTCATTTACAAAGTTTTGGAGTAATTGCACTTACAGAGTGCACAGTCTATTTGCATTTAGTAGTTGCACCTCTTAGTATCTTTCTATCTCCCGTCTGATCCAAGTTTATAAACAATGTTAATTTGTATCTCTCGATCTCCTGTCTGATCAATGTTTATAAACAATGTTACTTTGTATCTCTCTATCTCCTGTCTGATCAATGTTTATAAACAATGTTACTTTGTATCTCTCTATCTCCTGTCTGATCAATGTTTATAAACAATGTTACTTTGTATCTCTCTATCTCCTGTCTGATCAAAGTTTATAAACAATGTTACTTTGTATCTCTCTATCTCCCATCTGACCAATGTTTATAAACAATGTTGCTTTGTATCTCTCTATCTCCTGTCTGATCAATGTTTAGAAACAATGTTACTTTGTATCTCTCTATCTCCTGTCTGATCAATGTTTAGAAACAATGTTACTTTGTATCTCTCTATCTCCTGTCTGATCAATGTTTATAAACAATGTTACTTTGTATCTCTCTATCTCCTGTCTGATCAATGTTTATAAACAATGTTACTTTGTATCTCTCTATATCCCGTCTGATCAATGTTTATAAACAATGTTACTTTGTATCTCTCTATCTCCTGTCTGATCAATGTTTATAAACAATGTTACTTTGTATCTCTCTATCTCCTGTCTGATCAATGTTTATAACAATGTTACTTTGTATCTCTCTACATCCCGTCTGATCAATGTTTATAAACAATGTTACTTTGTATCTCTCTATCTCCTGTCTGATCAATGTTTATAAACAATGTTACTTTGTATCTCTCTATCTCCAGTCTGATCAATGTTTATAAACAATGCTGCTTTGTATCTCTCTATCTCCTGTCTGATCAATGTTTATAAACAATGTTACTTTGTATCTCTCTATCTCCTGTCTGATCAATGTTTATAAACAATGTTACTTTGTATCTCTCTATCTCCCGTCTGATCAATTTTTATAAACAATGTTACTTTGTATCTCTCTATCTCCCATCTGACCAATGTTTATAAACAATGTTACTTTGTATCTCTCTATCTCCCGTCTGACCAATTTTTATAAACTATGCTACTTTGTATCTCCCCGTCTCCCAACCGATCAATGTTTATAACAATGGCACTCTGGGGTTGATTTACTAAAGGCAAATAGACTGTGCACTTTACAAAGCGCAGTTGCAGTCTGCAAGAGCAGTTGCTCCAAAGCTTAGTAAATAAGCACAGGCTCTGCTGACTATTCTTGAATGTGATTTGGTATCTTTTACAAAGTGAAGCTTTTACCTCATTTACAAAGTTTTGGAGTAATTGCACTTACAGAGTGCACAGTCTATTTGCATTTAGTAATTGCACCTCTTTGTATCTTTCTATCTCCCGTCTGATCAATGTTTATAAACAATGTTAATTTGTATCTCTCTATCTCCTGTCTGATCAATGTTTATAAACAATGTTACTTTGTATCTCTCTATCTCCTGTCTGATCAATGTTTATAAACAATGTTACTTTGTATCTCTCTATCTCCTGTCTGATCAATGTTTATAAACAATGTTACTTTGTATCTTTGTATCTCTCTATCTCCTGTCTGATCAATGTTTATAAACAATGTTACTTTGTATCTCTCTATATCCCGTCTGATCAATGTTTATAAACAATGTTACTTTGTATCTCTCTATCTCCTGTCTGATCAATGTTTATAAACAATGTTACTTTGTATCTCTCTATCTCCCGTCTGATCAATGTTTATAAACAATGTT
Source organism: Lithobates sylvaticus (assembly GCA_028564925.1). Classification (NCBI taxonomy): domain Eukaryota; kingdom Metazoa; phylum Chordata; class Amphibia; order Anura; family Ranidae; genus Lithobates; species Lithobates sylvaticus. The sequence goes on along the minus strand of CM053031.1, from coordinate 292,833,664 downwards.
ACTTTGTATCTCTCTATCTCCCGTCTGATCAATGTTTATAAACAATGTTACTTTGTATCTCTCTATCTCCCGTCTGATCAATGTTTATAAACAATGTTACTTTGTATCTCTCTATCTCCTGTCTGATCAATGTTTATAAACAATGTTACTTTGTATCTCTCTATCTCCCGTCTGATCAATGTTTATAAACAATGTTACTTTGTATCTCTCTATCTCCTGTCTGATCAATGTTTATAAACAATGTTACTTTGTATCTCTCTATCTCCTGTCTGATCAATGTTTATAAACAATGTTACTTTGTATCTCTCTATCTCCAGTCTGATCAATGTTTATAAACAATGTTACTTTGTATCTCTCTATCTCCTGTCTGATCAATGTTTATAAACAATGTTACTTTGTATCTCTCTATCTCCTGTCTGATCAAAGTTTATAAACAATGTTACTTTGTATCTCTCTATCTCCCATCTGATCAATGTTTATAAACAATGTTACTTTGTATCTCTCTATCTCCTGTCTGATCAATGTTTATAAACAATGTTACTTTGTATCTCTCTATCTCCTGTCTGATCAATGTTTATAAACAATGTTACTTTGTATCTCTCTATCTCCTGTCTGATCAATGTTTATAAACAATGTTACTTTGTATCTCTCTATCTCCTGTCTGATCAATGTTTATAAACAATGTTACTTTGTATCTCTCTATCTCCTGTCTGATCAATGTTTATAAACAATGTTACTTTGTATCTCTCTATCTCCAGTCTGATCAATGTTTATAAACAATGCTGCTTTGTATCTCTCTATCTCCTGTCTGATCAATGTTTATAAACAATGTTACTTTGTATCTCTCTATCTCCTGTCTGATCAATGTTTATAAACAATGTTACTTTGTATCTCTCTATATCCCGTCTGATCAATGTTTATAAACAATGTTACTTTGTATCTCTCTATCTCCTGTCTGATCAATGTTTATAAACAATGTTACTTTGTATCTCTCTATCTCCAGTCTGGTCAATGTTTATAAACAATGCTACTTTGTATCTCTCTATCTCCTGTCTGATCAATGTTTATAAACAATGTTACTTTGTATCTCTCTATCTCCTGTCTGATCAATGTTTATAAACAATGTTAATTTGTATCTCTCTATCTCCTGTCTGATCAATGTTTATAAACAATGTTACTTTGTATCTCTCTATCTCCCGTCTGATCAATGTTTATAAACAATGTTACTTTGTATCTCTCTATCTCCTGTCTGATCAATGTTTATAAACAATGTTACTTTGTATCTCTCTATCTCCTGTCTGATCAATGTTTATAAACAATGTTACTTTGTATCTCTCTATCTCCTGTCTGATCAATGTTTATAAACAATGTTACTTTGTATCTCTCTATCTCCTGTCTGATCAATGTTTATAAACAATGTTACTTTGTATCTCTCTATCTCCTGTCTGATCAATGTTTATAAACAATGTTACTTTGTATCTCTCTATCTCCTGTCTGATCAATGTTTATAAACAATGTTACTTTGTATCTCTCTATCTCCTGTCTGGTCAAAGTTTATAAACAATGTTGCTTTGTATCTCTCTATCTCCTGTCTGATCAATGTTTATAAACAATGTTACTTTGTATCTCTCTATCTCCTGTCTAATCAATGTTTATAAACAATGTTACTTTGTATCTCTCTATCTCCTGTCTGGTCAAAGTTTATAAACAATGTTGCTTTGTATCTCTCTATCTCCTGTCTGATCAATGTTTATAAACAATGTTACTTTGTATCTCTCTATCTCCTGTCTAATCAATGTTTATAAACAATGTTACTTTGTATCTCTCTATCTCCTGTCTGGTCAAAGTTTATAAACAATGTTGCTTTGTATCTCTCTATCTCCTGTCTGATCAATGTTTATAAACAATGTTACTTTGTATCTCTCTATCTCATCAGAACAATGGTTATATAAACTGTGCCAGTGGTCCATTTTTTAGCAGTAGTGGCTTTATTCTGCTATATTTACACAGAAAATCCAGTTGTAATTTTTCACAGTGGGGATTGTTGACAAGTACAAAGGTGGATCGGCAGAGTTGAAGAAGAACAGGGATTACTACAGAAGTACACACACATCCTGTATACTTCAATGAAGTTTGTTGGGCATTTGTAGTATGTGTAGAGTCCACAGCTGGCCAAGGTCTCTTTATAAATTCTCCATCAGTAAACTTAGTTAGCCTCCATGCACACTGAAGGTCAAAAAAGCTTTTTTCTGGACGCCAGATTGCTGGCAGAAAACGTTGGTTGAAAAATGTACTTACAGCATTTTGTACTAGTGGTTATGAGCGTTTATGAGCGTTTTATAGCGTTAGCGTTTATGGGCGTTTTTAATAAAAATACACAGTGGACACTCCAAAAATCCCACAATGTATTCCAAACTCCCTCAATGCATTGAAAAAATAGAACGCTGAACGCTAATTAACGCGCGTTCATGAGCGTTTATCAGCGTTTATCAGTGTTTGGCTTTTTTTTGGAGGTGAAAAATGGCACTTTGAACGCAAATTTCTGGCGTTCAGAAAAAAGCCCATAAACTCCACTGCTCATTAAAGCTAAAAAACTTCCATGTGTGCATGGACACATAGGCTAACATAGAGTGGAGTTTATGGGCTTTTAAAAAAAAACGCCCAAACTCCAATAAACTGCAGTTTATGAGCTTCAGTGTGCATGGAGCAATTGTGCAGGTGTGTGACAGCATAAAAACTGCCCAGAAATACGATCTACCTAAGGCTGCCCATACAAGGTTGCATTTCAAAATAATTTTCTTTTGAAAATCAGAAAATTTGTGCATTTTGTGATCTGATGGGGCCAAGTCTTCAATTTCACCTCCATGTTGCTACAGGAAATAATTTTCGTGGCCGGGAATCTTCTTTTCTTTCTGAAAATTTTCTTTTCGTGCACATGCGCATTTCTTTTTCGATTACATTTTTCGCACAATTCTCCCATCATTGATTAGAAAAGTGTTTTTAAAAAAATTTCCAACATGTCCGATTACTCAAATTTGATTGCCGCACGAAAATTGTCTGTTGCTGCAACCCCACAAATAGTGCAAAATACGAATGAAAATTCTTAGATACATTCTTTCGAAATTCGACCCATGTATGACCTGCCTTATCCTACCTCATAACAAAAAATAAAATAATAATAAGTTAATGGATTATGCCTTAACCTCCTAGGCGGTAACCCCGAGTCTGGCTCGGGTTCAGTTTTTTCTGCCAGGAGCGGTAACCCCGAGCCAGACTCGGGCTGCATTGCAGGATACAGGGGGAAGTTACTTACCTTTTCCCCTGGATCCTGCGATGTCTCCCCGCTGTGTGTGCGAGCCGTCCGCTCGCTCGATTCACACAGTGCCGAGTGCCGCTGATCTCCGTTCCCTGCGACGTTACGACGCACGGGAGCGGAGATCGGCGCCAAATTCAAAAAAGTTAAAAAACACAACACACATACAGTACTGTAATCTTACAGATTACAGTACTGTATACAAAAAATACACATCCCCTTTGTCCCTAGTGGTCTGCCCAGTGCACTGCATGTCATTTTATATAATAAAAAGAATTTTTTTCTGCCTGGAAACTGGAGATTGTCCATAGCAACCAAAAAGTGTCCCTTTATGTCAAAAGTTGTTTTAGACCAGCTAGAAAACACCGATCAAAAATTAGAATCACAATTTATCATCAAACAATAAATTTAATGACAGCGACTATTCTGCAACTGAGCAAATTTCAGTGTTTTTGATTTGATTACATTATTGAATCATTTTTATATATATTTTTATTATATTATAATTTATTATTTTGTGTTTCAAACTTTATCATACCCGGGATGTCTACTAGACTCTGGTTCGGACAGATTTAAGTGAGTTATTCCTAAGAATTGCATGCCTACAATATAAAAACGCCAAATTTCCATGCAAAATAATTGTACCGCTTTCAGCACAAAATTCCAGCCAGAATCATACCGCCAGGGAGGTTAAAGGCAGACTTTTTTTTTTTTTCATTATATTTCATTATAAGTATTTTTTGCTTGCTCTGTTTTAAAATAATGTATAAATTATAATATGTTTTCCTTTTGTCTTTTACAGAAATGGTTGATTATTGGAGGTGTCATCGCCATCATTGTGATTATACTGATTATTGTTCTTTGTCTCACCTTAAAATAATGGCCGCAAGTAATAATCTGAAGAGACACTGGCAGGCCTTTGATCTTCATACTACCCCCAAAAAATAAACCCCCTCGCAGGGGTGAAAAGAGAGAAACTGAGAAAAATTTACTTTAGAAATGACTCCTCTGCAATCTCCAGGTGATTGATCACACGATCATTTGCCTAGGAAGATCGCAAAGCAATGATTACTGCAGCCAGTAATTAACCACTTAAGCCCCGGACCAATTTGCAGCTAAAGGACCAGGCCCCTTTTTGCGATTCGGCACTGCGTTGCAGACAATTGCGCGGTCCTACGACATGGCTCCCAAACAAAATTGACGTCCTTTTTTCCCACAAATAGAGCTTTCTTTTGGTGGTATTTGATCACCTCTGCGGTTTTCATTTTTTGCGCTATAAATAAAAATAGAGCGCCAATTTTAAATTTTTAATATTTTTAACTTTTTGCTATAATAAATATCCCCAAAAAATATATAAAAAACATATTTTTACCTCAGTTTAGGCCGATACGTATTCTTCTACATATGTTTGGTAAAAAAAAATAGCAATAAGCGTTTATTGATTGGTTTGCGCAAAAGTTATAGCGTCTACAAATTAGGGGATAGTTTTATGGCATTTTTATTATTATTATTTTTTTTTCTAGTAATGGCAGCAATTTTTATTGTGACTGCGACATTATGGCAGACGCATCGGACAATTTTGACACATTTTTGGGACCATTGGCATTAATACAGCGATCAGTGCGATTAAAAATGCATTGATTACTGTAAAAATGTCACTGGCAGTGAAGGGGTTAACCACTAGGGGGCAGTGTAGGGGTTAAGTGTGACCTATGTGTGTTTTTTTACTGTAGGGGGGTTGGCTTGGTGTGTGAAATCACTGATCGTCTTTCCCTATGACAGGGAACAGACGATCAGTGACAGCCTCACTAGGCAGCACGGGGAGAGGTTTGTTTACACTTACCTCTCCACGTTCTTCAGCTCTGTGACCCGATCACGGGACAACCAGCGGCGATCGGGTCAGCTGGTCCCACGGCCATGGTCACGGAGCTCAGGACCGGGTCGTGAGCGCGCTGCTGGCGGGGCATGCACGACCCACGGCTGGGCTCTTAAAGAGCAACGTACCTGTACGCACCTGTACGTGCTTGTGCCCAGCCATGCCATTCTGCCGACGTATATGTGCAGGAGGCGGTCCTTAAGTGGTTAAGGGTTTCAAGTGTTGTGTTATAGTGGGGTCATATTTTCTGAAATGTTCATTTTAATCAGTCCACTAAATGAGCGTCACCATGGTATCATTTATGAGGCTAATACATAGTAGACATATGCAAACTGGAATATTTGGTTTCGGAATTTCGTTTTCTCCGAAAAATACATGTATTTAGTTACTCCCGAAATTCGTTTATATTTATTTTGTTTCGTTGAAAAATTCATTCGTCCGAAAATCCGAAATAATTAAGGTCAAATCTGTCATTGAAGGCTTATGGTGTCTGTTGAATGTTCTAGGAAGATTTGACTGATCAGCTAAACTGTACGACGCCGCAATCGTACATTTCCGGTCGAATGTTTCCGCCTACAAGCTATAGTAGAATTCTAATGTTGTATGACACTAGTAATAATTATATGTATTAATTATTATTACTAGTCAACCAACATTAGAATTCTTCTATAGCCTATGGGCGGAGCATTTGACCATAAATGTCCGCTCGCATCGACTGCTTTGTCGAATCTTCATGTCGAATAATCTTGGACTAATAGAGTTAGGTTAGGCACATTTGACCTTTTTTGCTATTGTCTCTATAATGCCGAATCTTTTCTCTATATGTCAAATCTTTTCTCTCTATGTCGAATCTTTTCTCTCTATGTCAAATCTTTTCTCTCTATGTCGAATCTTTTCTCTCTATGTTGAATCTTTTCTCTCTTTGTCGAATCTTTTCTCTCTATGTCGAATCTTTTCTCTCTATGTCGAATCTTTTCTCTCTATGTCGAATCTTTTCTCTCTATGTCGAATCTTTTCTCTCTATGTAGAATAATCTTGGACTAATAGAGCTAAGGTTAGGCACATTTGATCACAGGTTCGATGGACACAGATCACTATTGTCAGCGTCATGTCGAATCTCCTATCTATATGGAACTGTTGTCACAAGGAAAACGAAAATAAAGCATTTGTTTATGTCGGATCTTTCGGTTTTCGGATTCTGCACGTTCGTTATCGTTTGTTAAAACGATAACGAAAATACCCGAAATTCGGACGAAAACCAATGCACATGTCCAATACATATAAGACCACATATTGTTTTTGTTTTTTGTTTTGTTTGTTATATATATATATATATATATATATATATATATATATATATATATATATATATATATATATGATTTATTATCACTGTATGAAGATGCTAGGTTTATTATTTCAATTTCTTTTTTTTTTTTTTCTTGTAAGCTGAATTTTCTTTACCCAGGGAATCAATGATTTCTCTCTACTAATTTAGTAAACTATTGTGTGTATCTGAGGGACGGCAAGCTGTGAAATACACAGAGGACATTTATATTTGGTGGGACCAATTTAATACAAATCCCTTACTGACATCATAGAAAATATATTAGCTCCATGGTTCGAGGACTGGCAGTCTGCTCTATAAATTGGCCATTATCTGCATAACAAAAGAATGTTTCCTGCTCACTGGAGAATTCATCTGTTTTCTTTGATTTAATATTTTCATTTCTTCTCACTTCAATTTCTTACATTTTTTTACTCTATTGAAAGAAAATCTAATCAGGTACATTAGTACACTATCGTTGGCTAGTCTAGAATCTGTTCCTCTGTACGCCCTGTCCACACTTCTCTATATTGGGTCATATTAAAGGTTTAATTAAGTAGCAAAAAATAAATAGGAATAACAAATAAAAAAATATTTTATGCAAGTGCCATCATTTTATAAAACTATTTATTAAAAGCTGATTTTTTTTTCGATTTTTACCATATAAAAAAAATATTTGGGCCTAGATTAGCCAAGTTTATTTTGCTATTCTTTATAATTCTATTATCATCAGATGATGGAATAAGTGGGTGATACATAGATATCAAATTAACCTTGACTTTATTTCACTGTGTATAAATACTGTATCTGCTGTCTTAATATAATAAAAATGTCATAATAAATGTTTTGCCTTTTTTCATATTAAATATTGCTTCTGGATGATATGCAGTTTATAAAGCTCTGATGTGTATTTCTCCCTGCATTCACTAATATTCCAAACTAATTTTTGAAGACCTGCTACATTTTTTTTTACTGAAAATGTTGCTGAAATATTTATATTGTAATCCTGGGTTTATTTGTTATTTTTATTGGATGGATATTGAGAAATCTCTAGAACTCTCCCCATTTGCCGTACATTTCAGTTGACTGCTTGTGAATGTTTCTTCTCATTCCAAATGTTCTAGATTTTGTCACAAATCCTAAACAAGTCATTACCTCCTACCTTTAACCCTTATCTCTTAATGCATTATATCTTAACCTCCTCACTCACAATACTTACCCCAAAAGAAACGCGTAGCCACTCTATTCTTAAAATTGTTGAAGGACAAAAATTTAAAGCAGATATGAATTGTCCAATATTCCCATAATGTTCCAATGTTCCCAACATTTTTCCATAATGTCAAAAAGTGTTTACATTTTCTGTTTTTATTTAAATTTTTATTTTAATCATGTTGGCGATTTTTTATTAATCTTAATCATGTTGGGTGATTTTATTTTTATTTTGATCTTACATTTTATTGTAATCACGTTGGGTGATCTAATTAGAAAGTTGTAACCACTGACAATTTTTCCTAAGGTCACAACACTAACTCAGTTCTAGCATGCTATTCCTGATAATACAGTGCCTTGCAAAAGTATTCACCCCCCCCCCCCCCTTTGGCATTTTTTGTGTTTTGTTGCCCCACAATCTGGAATTAACATGGATTGTTTGAGGATTTGCATCATTTAATTTACAGAACACGCCCACAACTTTGAAGATTTTTTTTATTATTGTGAAGCAAACAAAAAACAAAAACAAAATAACCAAAAAAGTCAATGTGCATAACTATTCACCCCCTAAAGTCAATACTTTGTAGAGCCACCTTTTGCGGCTATCACAGCTCCAAGTCGCTTTGGATAAGTCTCTATGAGTCTTGTCACATCTTACCACTGGGATTTTTGCCCATTCCTCCTGAGCAAAACTGCTCCAGCTCCTTCAAGTTGGATAATTTGCCCTTGTGAACAGCAATCTTTAAGTCTGACCACAGATTCTCTATTGGATTGAGGTCTGGGCTTTGACTAGGCCATTCCAACACATTTCCATGTTTCCCCTTAAACCACTCAAGTGTTGCTTTAGCAGTGTGTTTGGGGTCATTGTCCTGCTGGAAGGTGAACCTCCATCCTAGCCTCAAATCACACACAGAGTGCTACAGGTTTTGCTCAAGAATATCCCTGCATTTAGCACCATCCATATTTCCCTCAACTCTGACCAGTTTCCCAGTCCTGACTGCTGAAAAACACCCCCACAGCATGATGCTGCCACCACCATGTTTCACAGTGGGGATGTTGTTCTTTGAGGGATGTGATGTTTTGGGTTTGCGCCAGACATAGTGTTTTCTTTGATGGCCAAAAAGTAAAATTTTACTCTTACTCTCACCAGAGCACCTTCCTCCATACATCAGACCAGAACACCTTCCTCCATACATCAGACCAGAGCACCTTCCTCCATACATCAGAGCAGAGCACCTTCCTCCATACATCAGAGCAGAGCACCTTCCTCCATACATCAGAGCAGAGCACCTCCCTCCATACATCAGACCAGAGCACCTTCCTCCATACATTTTGGGAGTCTCCCACATGCCTTTTCACAAACTCAGAACGTGCCATTTTGTTTTTTTGTTGAAAGTAATGTCTTTCTTCTGGCCACTCTGCCATAAAGCCCAACTCTATGGAGCGTACGGCTTATTGTCGTCCTATGTACAGATACTCCAGTCTCTGCTGTGTAACTCTGCAGCCCCTCCAGGGTCACCTTAGGTCTATGTGCTGCCTCTCTGATTAATGCCCTCCTTGCCCGGTCATGAGTTTTGGTGTGCGGCCATCTCTTGGCAGGTTTGCTGTTGTGCCAGGTTCTTTCCATTTGGTTATGATAGATTTGATGGTGCTCCTAGGGATCATCAAAGATTTTTTTTTTTTTTTTTATAATCTAACCCTGACTTGTACTTCTCAACAACATTGTCCCTTCCTTGTTTGGAGAGTTCCTTGGTCTTCATGGCAGTGTTTGGTTATGCCTCTTGCTTAGGTGTTGCCGCCTCTGGGGCCTTTCACAAAGGTGTGTCACTGTCTATGTAATGACAGATCATGTGACACTTAGATTGCGCACAGGTGGACATAATTTCATTAATTATGTGACTTCTGAAGGTAATTGGTGGCACCGGAGCTTTTTATGGGCTTCATAACAAAGGGGGTGAATACATACGCACATGACAATTATCATTTTTTTTTTTATTTCTGAAAAATAGTTCTATGTATATGTTTTAAAATTTTACTTATTTCACCAACTTAGACTATTGTGTTCTGATCCATCACATATAAGTCAGATAAAAAAAAAAAAAACATTGAACTAAAGGCTGTAATGTATAGGTAAAAAGCCAAGGGGGTGAATACTTTTGCAAGGCACTGTACATATTACTTTGTCATGTTCCACCGAGCTAATGCTGTAAAACTATTCCATTCAGCCACCACTGCACTATGTACTCTACAACTCCATAGAAGTTCAAAACAAGGGTCTCCTGGATTGCACGACACATCACGAACCGACTTAAAAATGCTAAGGGGAAACTAGAAATGCAATCCTGGTTTACAACAAATTTATATATTTTTTAGAATTTATTTCTGCTTTAACCCATCACCACCTTGACCATATAGATACACCGGCAACCTCCAGCTGGTTATCTCTGCATGTCCATTGGCACCTTCTGGCTGGTGATAGTGCTAGTATTGGCAGTCAGCTTCAGAATACCGGACGGACGGGTATAGTATCTGAGTTGGATGGATGGTTACTTTCTGTGAGAAGCTTTGCTTTTATTAGTGCTGTGGATGACTTTTTAAAAAATTAAACAGAGAGTACAACTTGTGGCGTGTTGTGGATATTACGAGTGCGGTGGGAAGGGGGGAAAAGGAAGCCAAAATGTAATTCCTTTGTGTGACAGTTCCCATATGAAGCCTGAACATTAAAGTGGAAGATTTAACTCTTAATTTACCAGAAAGTATTTTTTGTTTTTTTTGTGCACAAGGGCTTATTATTAAATTAATTATTTGGGGCTACATCTATTTTAAATGGAGAGGTTTGTACAGTATATAAGAGGCATGGTTTTGATCACATGTATTCGATAGACATGTGCAATTCCTTTTTTTTTTTTTTTTTAGTTTTTTTCGTTTTTTTTTCGTTAATTTCGTTCGTTCGTTTTCGTACGAATGAACGAATCGTTCGAATCGAACGAATCCGAATAACGAATCGTTCGAATCGTACGAATCCGATTAATGAATCATTCGAATCGAACGAATCCGAAAAACAACGAAAATCCGAAAAAAACAAATTAGAAACAACGCATGTACGAATGAAGAAAATCCGAAAAACGGAAACAGGAACAACGAAAATGAATAAAATAATTCGTACATTCGTAACTTTTTTTTTTTGTTGAATTGGTAATTTTCCGTGTCCCTTACAATGGTGCTGCTTAATGTGCCTCGAATAGATTGAACGAAAAAATTTGTACATTCGTAAGTTTTTTTTTTAGATTCGTAAGTTTTTTTTTTAGATTCGTAAGTTTTTTTTTTTGTTGAATTGGTAATTTTCCGTGTCCCTTACAATGGTGCTGCTTAACGTGCTTCGAATAGATTGAACGAAAAAATTCGTACATTCGTAACTTTTTTTTTCGATTCGTAACTTTTTTTTTTTGTTGAATTGGTAATTTTCCGTGTCCCTTACAATGGTGCTGCTTAACGTGCTTCAAATAGATTGAACGAAAAAATTCGTACCTTTTTTTTTCGATTCGTAACTTTTTTTTTTTCGATTCGTAACTTTTTTTTTCGATTCGTAAATTATTAAAATGTAATAATAGCATACACATTACATAAAATTATGAATTATGCTCCGATTACGAATCTACGAATGTTACGAATGTACGAATACATACGAATGCGTCCGAATTTCGAATAAACGAATAAACGAAAATTAAACTAACGAAAAAACGAATCAACGAAAAAATAACTCTTACGAATGTACGAATCGTTACGAATACGAACACCGACGACTTACGAATGTACGAATCGTTACGAATCAACGGAAACGAAAAAAACAAAACGAAAATAAACATTTTTTTTTCGGAAATGAAAAAAACAAAACAAAAATAAACAAATTTTTTTGTTGTGCACATGTCTAGTATTCGGTACATAATATATATCACAGATTTTTTTGGATAGTGCTTAACATTTTGTTTGGTATTTTTATTTGTCAGGAATGTGAACCACTTTTTTAGTCTTGGGTGGCTATACTTATTTGCTTTTGCGTCATATTTTTTTTTATTTATTTCTATTGTTTTATTAATTTTATTATATTGGTTGCACGGACAGTAATTGGTTTTAATTAATTTTTTTTTTTTACTAAGTAACACTACTTTAATTTCCTTAGCTCTCGAATCAGCAGCACTAAGATCTTATGCTGCGTACACACGATCAGAATTCTCATCGTGGTTTTCCTGACGGAATTCTGACGGAATTCCGCTCAAGCTGTCTTGCCTGCACACGGTCACACCAAATTCCGACCGCCAAGAACGCGGTGACGTCCACCACGTACGACGGGACTAGAAAAAAGGAAGTTCAATAGCCAGTAGCCAATAGCTTCCGTCTCCTAGTTGAATCTGAGCATGCGTGATTTTTGGCATGTCGGAATTGCCTACACACGATCGGAATTTCTGATAGAAAGTTTTTCCGTTGGGAAAATTGAGAACATGTTATCAATTTTTGGCTGGTGGAAATTCGGACAGCTAAATTCTGCTGGAGCCTACACATGGTCGCATTTTCCGATGAAAAGCTCTCATCAGTCTTTTTCTGGCCGGAATTCCGATCGTGTGTACGCGGCATTACAGTACTTAGATCATGGTGCAAAAATGACATTTGCTATTTTTGAGTTTTAAATTGACAATTTATTCACAACAGATATTTTATCTAATGAATGGCAATGTATTGAATAACTCACTTTGATATCCATCTGGACATGCATGACAATCTTTCCACATGTGAATTATTTGGTTCCTCCTCTTGTAACTACCATTAGGATGGTTTTCCACTCTCACTTTTATTATTATTATTATTATTTTTATTATTATTTATTTTTGTATAATTATTATTATTTCATTATATTACAATATAGGACCCACCACTGTGCACCTATAACTAAAATACCAAGCACAAGTTGGATTGGCTTATAGTGAAAAATCAAAAGAGAAATGAATATAACCTTTAAATCAAAAACACATTTAAAACTGTAAAATAATTTCCAAATATTTGTTTTGATTCTAGATTTTAAAAGCTAAGATGAAATCTGGTTTTCAACAATTTCCAGACACTCAGAACAAGTCTTCTGTCAGTAAATTTTTCATTGTTGGGTTCAAAATTCCCTTTAACTACAGACTTTTTCTCTTCAATATGTTCCTAATTATCTACATCCTGACTTTAGCATGCAATCTCCTGATCATCTTGCTGACGCTCTTCTCTGAACTGTCACGTTCACCCATGTATGTGTTCCTCTCAAATCTTTCACTGTCTGAGGTCTTGTTCACCAGCAGCATTGCTCCCCCGATGCTCCATGTAATACGTAGAGATGGTGCTACGTTTCCTCTTGTTGGCTGTTTCATACAGTTTTTCTTATGTGGGTCATTTGCCGGGACAGAGAGTTTTCTTCTCTCCGTAATGTCCTATGACAGATTTTTGGCCATCTGTAAACCTCTCAATTACAGGCTAATTATGAATCCCAGGTTGTGTCTTTCTCTGATTCTTGTCTGCTGGACTTTAGCATTTTTGATTATTTCCATCTCTTATTTGGATGGGCAAGTAGGTGGAACAGCAAATGGTCTATCGCATCCCAAAATTGTATAAAAGTTTTAATAGTAGGCCAAAATGTGCATAAAACAACGGCCAGTACCCCTAGGGGATGCTTGGAGTGAAGATAGACACTTGTAAACAAATGTATGCATGTGAAAAAGTAAACATTTATTCAAACAGTAAACAAATGTATGCATGTGAAAAAGTAAACATTTATTCAAACGGTGTACACAATGAACAGGGGAATGCTCAGTAAGGCATAGTATGTTTACAACAAAGTAACAGTCAGTTGATACAGTTTATAACATGTCAAAGGAGCAAAAACATACAAAGCATTATGACAAGGGTATAAACTTGCTTGGTACATATGGTAAGGAAGATGCCAACATGTTTCGGACTGTGGTCCTTTGTCAAGGCAATTGGTATCCTTAGAATATCATCTAAATAGATGGAGGTCATAAAGTTAGTCTCAGTATACCAATACATTATATTTGCACTGTCAAAATCTATATTGCTGGAAGAGATTAATCTCAAGGATAGAAAACAGTGAGGTACTCACATGTCCTGCCAAAGCTCAATTGTTTTGTCATATGGGGGAGCCACTGAGCGTGGTATCCAGAGGATCAGGGTGTGTGCAGTAAAAACAAAGTGTACTTAGACACTGGGGTATGAGGAACCTGCTGAGGACCCCTTCAGAATACAAGGTCCAACATACAGGGTTTAGGGCAAGAAGCCCAGGTCCTGTATTAAACACAGTAGGTCAGCCAATGTATCACTGTAAAACAGAGTAAAAGGGGAAATAATCAGAACATGGGGAACAGAGTAATAATGTATGGCTACATAAAGGTAGACCATGTATTTACCTGAGTATAGTGCATAAGTGAAGGATAGAAGGTCATCTCTGGTCAGTCAGCAGCATGATACTGAAGCCAGAGTGTGGGGGATTTATATGAGGTCAAGTAATGAGCAGCAGCTGAGGATGGGTGTGTGTCAACCATCCTGGGTGCTATCACTGATTGGCTAGTGTGTTTTTTGGGAGGCGGGCGCCAGAAGGCGCTAGAGTGACCTCCCAGTGTGGACCTCTGACGGGGCGGTGCCGGGCGCGGCCGCGTCATCACGGCGCGGCCACGTCCGGCGTCGTGACGTCACCGACGCGGGACAGACGAGCGCCAGCTTCCTGATGCGCTCCAAGGTGGAGCGCAAACAGGAAGTAGACCAGATAACTGGTCTAGATGGAAGGCGGGGAGGTGACGCGTGCGCAGTGGAGCAGACGCGCGCGCGCACCTAGTCTTACCCGCGCCGGGTATTCTAGTGAAGGGGGGAAAGAAGGCAGGTTGGGTATCAATGGATTAGTCCATATAGGACAAATGGTAGCAAAAGTGAGCAATGGGGGACATGCAAGAGTGTTGCGAATGGCAACCTAAAAAATGTATATGGCTTAAAAAACTTTGGAGAGGAGGGAGAGAAACATGTGTCAATTCATACACAGTATATAATACATAGGTGAAAAACATGTATCAATGGTACATAGAAGAAAAACATATATCAATTCATACACAGTATATAGTGCATAGGCATGTATTCCTGCATGCTGCAAGGTTGCATAAAATACAGAGGATAGTACAAATGATAAAGTTGGGTGTGGGTGCTTGAACGTGGGGGACCATGATTATAGGTCTAGTTCACAGACTCCGGTCTCGAAACCCTCAAGATAGGGTTTAAAATTGAAGGCTTCATTGAGGCCGGGAGGTATGGTGGCATTGAGGTGAAAAATCCAACGAAGTTCGCTCTGAAGGAGCGCTTTGTTGTAATCACCCCCTCGATTTGGAGGGGGGATATGATCTAAAGCTCTGAACGAGATTTTGGGGATAATGTCAGGGTGAACAATAGAGGTGTGTCGGCCCAATGGTAGATCGGGATCTCTTTGATTTATACTGGTAACGTGTCCATAGATTCGTTTCCAGAATGGTAATTTGGTCTTGCCCACGTAGAAGCACCCACATTCACATTCCAAAAGGTAGACAATGCCAATAGAACGACAATTAACATAATGCTTAGGAAAAAGGCGTTGACCATTGGGTAGGAGGTTGTGTAAGTTGGATTTAGGTAGGTATTTGCAATAGTTGCAGTTGCCACATGGAAAGGTACCCTTGAGCTGTTTCTGGGATTTATTACTGCTTTTGTATTCACTAGTAATGAGTTTGTCACGAAGAGACGGGGCACGTCGGTAAGTGATCAAAGGTTTGGGCGGGACAAAAGGGGAAAGTACTCTGTCTGTAGAGATGATGTGCCAGTGTTTAAGTAGTATTTGAGTAATTTCGTTGTGTTGTTGGCAGTAATTTGTTATAATTCTGAGAGGTGGTTGTGTGGAGGGCCCAGATGGTTTAGGAATGAGTAAAGCAGAGCGTGATTTAGATTTCGCTTTTTTGTAAGCGTTTTTTAAAACGCTATTTTTGTAGCCACGTGCGCGAAGTCTGTCCCTCAATACGGAGGCCTCGTGTTCAAAGGAGGTATCCGTGGAGCAGTTACGTCGGGCGCGTAAATATTGGGCAAAAGGGATAGATTTGAGTAGGGGTTGAGGGTGAAAACTGGAGGCTGCAAGGATCGTATTGCCTGCAGTCGGTTTACGAAAAAGTTGGCTTTGTAATTGGCCATGTCTGTCCTTGCTAAGGGTGAGATCAAGGAAAGAGATGGAACTATAGCTGTATGTCATTGTAAATTTGAGGTTGAGAGAGTTCGAAGTGTTAAGGTATAGAAGGAAGTGTTGTAAAGTATCTATGGGGCCCTGCCATAGAATCAAAATGTCATCTATATAGCGACGAAAAGATGCTATATGTTTGGTAAACGCACTGGCAGCATCAGTAGTGAATAGGTCTCGTTCCCACTCCCCCAGGTACAGATTGGCGTACGCCGGTGCGCAACAAGTGCCCATGGCGACGCCCTGTACCTGGAGGTAGTGGGAACCATTGAAAGAGAAAAAATTATGGGTCAAGATAAATTTGAGTGCTCTAATAATGAATAGAGATAACTCTTGGGAGTAAAGATTAGCATTAAACAAGGTATGTTGAATGGCTGTAAGTCCTAAGGTGTGAGGAATAGAACTGTAAAGGGCCTCGACGTCGATGGCAACCAGGACAGTGTTAGCATCGACGTGGAGGTCCGAGAGATCCTGGAGCAGGTGTGTAGTATCGCGTATATATGAAGGTAATGCTTGTACTAAAGGTTGGAGTAATTTGTCTATGTAACGACTTAAGTTGTCAGTGAGACATCCACGTCCGGAGACGATGGGTCTACCTGGTGGTCTGGGAAGGTTTTTATGTACCTTGGGTAAGGCATAAAATGTGGCTACTCTCGGAAATTTGGTCCTGACATAATCTACAGTAGGTTTATCAATAATGTGTTGTCTAAAGGCGTCATCAACAAGAGTGTAAAGTTCCTGTTGGAATGACCTGATTGATGTACTGGGAATTGTGGCGTACCATTCACGGTTACGTAATATGTTAAGACACATTTCAAGGTAGTCTAACTTGTTAAGGACAACAATGTTTCCACCCTTGTCCGCCGGTTTGATCACTATCAGAGGGTTAGTTTTTAAATTTTGTAAGGCTAGGTGTTGGTTGTAAGTAAAGTTTTTTTGTTGTTTGGGGTGGGTGGGATGAGTTTGCAGATGGCGAATTTCGTTGGTCACTGACTGTAGAAATAGTGCAGCACGTGGATTAGTGCTAGGTGAGGGAAAAAAACTTGATTTTTTCTTGAGCGAGATGTGGTGTGGAGGATGTGAATTATAAGGAGGAATATCATCCTCAAAGTTGTTAAGCACATTATCAAGGTCAATAGTGTCAATCAGATCTGGTGGATTGTTTTCCTCCAGGAGTTCAATGAGCTGCTGAAGAGCAGTAGTTTCAGTAGCAGTGTGCAAAGCATTGTCGGAAAAGGGATTGGGGGTGTACATGCTGTGCAAAAGTAACTTGCGAATAAAAAGATGTATATCTTTAATGGCTGTGAACTTGTCAAGCTGTGAAGTTGGACAAAACGTAAGTCCTTTTTCAAGAACTGAGATTTCGTGTCTGGTGAGTGTGTAGGAAGAAAGGTTGATGATGTTGTTGGAAGATTTTTCTAACGTGTTGGTCGTTTGGTTTTTGGATTGAGAGAGGTGGATTGTTGGTGTGTCTGTAGTGAGGTTCGCATTTTGTCTAAAAAATCTGCACGCTGAGATGCAGATGGGAGTGAGTGCGATCTGTGTGTCTTGGCATTAGAGGGGGCCACCGGCGAGTCCCCAAGGGGGGAGGCGCCGGGGGTCCCCTCCATGTCAGACACATCGTCACTCGAAAAATTTGGTGTGCGTCCACGTTTGGGCTTACGTAGCCCCAAAGGGAGATTGGATTGGTGAGATGCGTGAATAGAAGTGTAGGTCTTGTCAGTGGTGGAACGAGAATTCGGTGGCCTAGGGCCAAGACGTGTAGACGTGTCGGAGCGATTTGTACGGTTGGTGTCGCTCCATTTATATGCACGTTCCTCATGAAAAGCTTTCTTGTCACGAAAGAATTTTTTATCCTTTTGCGCAAGAATGTCATGGTTGAATTTGTCAAAACGGGTTTTTAGCTGCTCATCAAGTGAGATATATAGAGGGTGTGTCTGAAATTGCTCGAGCTGTGTGTTAATCAGTTCGAGTTTGGTATCTAGAGCCGTCATTTGAGACTCATATTCGGTGATTAGTAATTTCATAAGTTCATTGGAACAGTTTTTCAGGACATTTTCCCAGGAGGCCTTGAAATCCGGGCGAATGTCCTGGAAAGTGGGAAAGATTTGTACCCGGAGGCCGAAGGGGTTAATGCCATGGGCAATATATTCTTTGAAAGATTTTATGTGCCAAAAGAGGGAGGCCTTCTTTTGGACGGTGTGTGTGAGGTTGAGGAAAGTATACTTGAGTTGTGACTGAACATACTCATTAGACTCAAAGTGATGCATGGTGTTGGACATGCGTGTGTCCCATTCGTCTCCAAGGTACAAAGCCATAATTAAGACCAAGTATGAGATATGTGATAAAATTCACAATAATAGAAGACTATGCAAATGTATGGTATGCGGAGCAAAGGTGGGTATATAATATAAACGATATATAGTATATAGTGGAGGGTACCTAATGTATAATATACAAAATAAGTAAGATATTTAATAAGGTGTCACCTACAATTGCCCGGTTGGGGATTTAGATGGGGTAACCATCAATGTATGAAAAGAAAAATATATTTGGGTGGGCAAGTAGGTGGAACAGCAAATGGTCTATCGCATCCCAGAAATTGTATAAAAGTTTTTATAGTAGGCCAAAATGTGCATAAAACAACGGCCAGTACCCCTAGGGGATGCTTGGAGTGAAGATAGACACTTGTAAACAAATGTATGCATGTGAAAAAGTAAACATTTATTCAAACGGTGTACACAATGAACAGGGGAATGCTCAGTAAGGCATAGTATGTTTACAACAAAGTAACAGTCAGTTGATACAGTTTATAACATGTCAAAGGAGCAAAAACATACAAAGCATTATGACAAGGGTATAAACTTGCTTGGTACATATGGTAAGGAAGATGCCAACATGTTTCGGACTGTGGTCCTTTGTCAAGGCAATTGGTATCCTTAGAATATCATCTAAATAGATGGAGGTCATAAAGTTAGTCTCAGTATACCAATACATTATATTTGCACTGTCAAAATCTATATTGCTGGAAGAGATTAATCTCAAGGATAGAAAACAGTGAGGTACTCACATGTCCTGCCAAAGCTCAATTGTTTTGTCATATGGGGGAGCCACTGAGCGTGGTATCCAGAGGATCAGGGTGTGTGCAGTAAAAACAAAGTGTACTTAGACACTGGGGTATGAGGAACCTGCTGAGGACCCCTTCAGAATACAAGGTCCAACATACAGGGTTTAGGGCAAGAAGCCCAGGTCCTGTATTAAACACAGTAGGTCAGCCAATGTATCACTGTAAAACAGAGTAAAAGGGGAAATAATCAGAACATGGGGAACAGAGTAATAATGTATGGCTACACAAAGGTAGACCATGTATTTACCTGAGTATAGTGCATAAGTGAAGGATAACAGGTCATCTCTGGTCAGTCAGCAGCATGATACTGAAGCCAGAGTGTGAAGGTTTATATGAGGTCAAGTAATGAGCAGCAGCTGAGGATGGGTGTGTGTTAACCATCCTGGGTGCTATCACTGATTGGCTAGTGTGTTTTTTGGGAGGCGGGCGCCAGAAGGCGCTAGAGTGACCTCCCAGTGTGGACCTCTGACGGGGCGGTGCCGGGCGCGGCCGCGTCATCACGGCGCGGCCACGTCCGGCGTCGTGACGTCACCGACGCGGGACAGACGAGCGCCAGCTTCCTGATGCGCTCCAAGGTGGAGCGCAAACAGGAAGTAGACCAGATAACTGGTCTAGATGGAAGGCGGGGAGGTGACGCGTGCGCAGTGGAGCAGACGCGCGCGCGCACCTAGTCTTACCCGCGCCGGGTATTCTGGTGAAGGGGGGAAAGAAGGCAGGTTGGGTATCAATGGATTAGTCCATATAGGACAAATGGTAGCAAAAGTGAGCAATGGGGGACATGCAAGAGTGTTGCGAATGGCAACCTAAAAAATGTATATGGCTTAAAAACCTTGGAGAGGAGGGAGAGAACATGTAACAATTCATACACAGTATGTGATACATAAGTGAGAGACATGTATCAATGGTACATAGAAGAAAAACATATATCAATTCATACACAGTATATAGTGCATAGGCATGTATTCCTGCATGCTGCAAGGTTGCGTAAAATACAGAGGATAGTACAAATGATAAAGTTGGGTGTGGGTGCTTGAACGTGGGGGACCATGATTATAGGTCTAGTTCACAGACTCCGGTCTCGAAACCCTCAAGATAGGGTTTAAAATTGAAGGCTTCATTGAGGCCGGGAGGTATGGTGGCATTGAGGTGAAAAATCCAACGAAGTTCGCTCTGAAGGAGCGCTTTGTTGTAATCACCCCCTCGATTTGGAGGGGGGATATGATCTAAAGCTCTGAACGAGATTTTGGGGATAATGTCAGGGTGAACAATAGAGGTGTGTCGGCCCAATGGTAGATCGGGATCTCTTTGATTTATACTGGTAACGTGTCCATAGATTCGTTTCCAGAATGGTAATTTGGTCTTGCCCACGTAAAAGCACCCACATTCACATTCCAAAAGGTAGACAATGCCAATAGAACGACAATTAACATAATGCTTAGGAAAAAGGCGTTGACCATTGGGTAGGAGGTTGTGTAAGTTGGATTTAGGTAGGTATTTGCAATAGTTGCAATTGCCACATGGAAAGGTACCCTTGAGCTGTTTCTGGGATTTATTACTGCTTTTGTATTCACTAGTAATGAGTTTGTCACGAAGAGACGGGGCACGTCGGTAAGTGATCAAAGGTTTGGGCGGGACAAAAGGGGAAAGTACTCTGTCTGTAGAGATGATGTGCCAGTGTTTAAGTAGTATTTGAGTAATTTCGTTGTGTTGTTGGCAGTAATTTGTTATAATTCTGAGAGGTGGTTGTGTGGAGGGCCCAGATGGTTTAGGAATAAGTAAAGCAGAGCGTGATTTGGATTTCGCTTTTTTATAAGCGTTTTTTAAAACGCTATTTTTGTAGCCACGTGCGCGAAGTCTGTCCCTCAATACGGAGGCCTCGTGTTCAAAGGAGGTATCCGTGGAGCAGTTACGTCGGGCGCGTAAATATTGGGCAAAAGGGATAGATTTGAGTAAGGGTTGAGGGTGAAAGCTGGAGGCTGCAAGAATAGTATTGCCTGCAGTCGGTTTGCGAAAAAGTTGGCTTTGTAGTTGGCCATGTCTGTCCTTGATGAGGGTGAGATCAAGGAAAGAGATGGAACTATAGCTGTATGTCATTGTAAATTTGAGGTTGAGAGAGTTCGAAGTGTTAAGGTATAGAAGGAAGTGTTGTAAAGTATCTATGGGGCCCTGCCATAGAATCAAAATGTCATCTATATAGCGACGAAAAGATGCTATATGTTTGGTAAACGCACTGGCAGCATCAGTAGTGAATAGGTCTCGTTCCCACTCCCCCAGGTACAGATTGGCGTACGCCGGTGCGCAACAAGTGCCCATGGCGACGCCCTGTACCTGGAGGTAGTGGGAACCATTGAAAGAGAAAAAATTATGGGTCAAGATAAATTTGAGTGCTCTAATGATGAATAGAGATAACTCTTGGGAGTAAAGATTAGCATTAAACAGGGTATGTTGAATGGCTGTAAGTCCTAAGGTGTGGGGGATAGAACTGTAAAGGGCCTCGACGTCGATGGCAACCAGGACAGTGTTAGCATCGACGTGGAGGTCCGAGAGATCCTGGAGCAGGTGTGTAGTATCGCGTATATATGAAGGTAATGCCTGTACTAAAGGTTGGAGTAATTTGTCTATGTAACGACTTAAGTTGTCAGTGAGACATCCACGTCCGGAGTCCGGAGACACATCCTCCACTCCACATCTCGCTCAAGAAAAAATCAAGTTTTTTTCCTTCACCTAGCACTAATCCACGTGCTGCACTATTTCTACAGTCAGTGACCAACGAAATTCGCCATCTGCAAACTCATCCCACCCACCCCAAACAACAAAAAAACTTTACTTACAACCAACACCTAGCCTTACAAAATTTAAAAACTAACCCTCTGATAGTGATCAAACCGGCGGACAAGGGTGGAAACATTGTTGTCCTTAACAAGTTAGACTACCTTGAAATGTGTCTTAACATACTACGTAACCGTGAATGGTACGCCACAATTCCCAGTACATCAATCAGGTCGTTCCAACAGGAACTTTACACTCTTGTTGATGACGCCTTTAGACAACACATTATTGACAAACCTACTGTAGATTATGTCAGGACCAAATTTCCGAGAGTAGCCACATTTTATGCCTTACCTAAGGTACATAAAAACCTTCCCAGACCACCAGGCAGACCCATCGTCTCCGGACGTGGATGTCTCACTGACAACTTAAGTCGTTACATAGACAAATTACTCCAACCTTTAGTACAGGCATTACCTTCATATATACGCGATACTACACACCTGCTCCAGGATCTCTCGGACCTCCACGTCGATGCTAACACTGTCCTGGTTGCCATCGACGTCGAGGCCCTTTACAGTTCTATCCCTCACACCTTAGGACTTACAGCCATTCAACATACCTTGTTTAATGCTAATCTTTACTCCCAAGAGTTATCTCTATTCATCATTAGAGCACTCAAATTTATCTTGACCCATAATTTTTTCTCTTTCAATGGTTCCCACTACCTCCAGGTACAGGGCGTCGCCATGGGCACTTGTTGCGCACCGGCGTACGCCAACCTGTACCTGGGGGAGTGGGAACGAGACCTATTCACTACTGATGCTGCCAGTGCGTTTACCAAACATATAGCATCTTTTCGTCGCTATATAGATGACATTTTGATTCTATGGCAGGGCCCCATAGATACTTTACAACACTTCCTTCTATACCTTAACACTTCGAACTCTCTCAACCTCAAATTTACAATGACATACAGCTATAGCTCCATCTCTTTCCTTGCTTTCACCCTCAACCCTTAAGCCCCATACACACGCGCGGACAATCCGTGGACCAGGTCCGTCGGGCCAACTTACAAAGCCAACTTTTTCGCAAACCGACTGCAGGCAATACTATTCTTGCAGCCTCCAGCTTTCACCCCAACCCTTACTCAAATCTATCCCTTTTGCCCAATATTTACGCGCCCGACGTAACTGCTCCACGGATACCTCCTTTGAACACGAGGCCTCCGTATTGAGGGACAGACTTCGCGCACGTGGCTACAAAAATAGCGTTTTAAAAAACGCTTATAAAAAAAGCGAAATCCAAATCACGCTCTGCTTTACTTATTCCTAAACCATCCGGGCCCTCCACACAACCACCTCTCAGAATTATAACAAATTACTGCCAACAACACAACGAAATTACTCAAATACTACTTAAACACTGGCACATCATCTCTACAGACAGAGTACTTTCCCCTTTTGTCCCGCCCAAACCTTTGATCACTTACCGACGTGCCCCGTCTCTTCGTGACAAACTCATTACTAGTGAATACAAAAGCAGTAATAAATCCCAGAGACAGCTCAAGGGTACCTTTCCATGTGGCAATTGCAATTATTGCAAATACCTACCTAAATCCAACTTACACAACCTCCTACCCAATGGTCAACGCCTTTTTCCTAAGCATTATGTTAATTGTCGTTCTATTGGCATTGTCTACCTTTTGGAATGTGAATGTGGGTGCTTTTACGTGGGCAAGACCAAATTACCATTCTGGAAACGAATCTATGGACACGTTACCAGTATAAATCAAAGAGATCCCGATCTACCATTGGGCCGACACACCTCTATTGTTCACCCTGACATTATCCCCAAAATCTCGTTCAGAGCTTTAGATCATATCCCCCCTCCAAATCGAGGGGGTGATTACAACAAAGCGCTCCTTCAGAGCGAACTTCGTTGGATTTTTCACCTCAATGCCACCATACCTCCCGGCCTCAATGAAGCCTTCAATTTTAAACCCTATCTTGAGGGTTTCGAGACCGGAGTCTGTGAACTAGACCTATAATCATGGTCCCCCACGTTCAAGCACCCACACCCAACTTTATCATTTGTACTATCCTCTGTATTTTACGCAACCTTGCAGCATGCAGGAATACATGCCTATGCACTATATACTGTGTATGAATTGATATATGTTTTTCTTCTATGTACCATTGATACATGTCTCTCACTTATGTATCACATACTGTGTATGAATTGTTACATGTTCTCTCCCTCCTCTCCAAGGTTTTTAAGCCATATACATTTTTTAGGTTGCCATTCGCAACACTCTTGCATGTCCCCCATTGCTCACTTTTGCTACCATTTGTCCTATATGGACTAATCCATTGATACCCAACCTGCCTTCTTTCCCCCCTTCACCAGAATACCCGGCGCGGGTAAGACTAGGTGCGCGCGCGCGTCTGCTCCACTGCGCACGCGTCACCTCCCCGCCTTCCATCTAGACCAGTTATCTGGTCTACTTCCTATTTGCGCTCCACCTTGGAGCGCATCAGGAAGCTGGCGCTCGTCTGTCCCGCGTCGGTGACGTCACGACGCCGGACGTGGCCGCGCCGTGATGACGCGGCCGCGCCCGGCACCGCCCCGTCAGAGGTCCACACTGGGAGGTCACTCTAGCGCCTTCTGGCGCCCGCCTCCCAAAAAACACACTAGCCAATCAGTGATAGCACCCAGGATGGTTGACACACACCCATCCTCAGCTGCTGTTCATTACTTGACCTCATATAAACCTTTCACACTCTGGCTTCAGTATCATGCTGCTGACTGACCAGAGATGACCTGTTATCCTTCACTTATGCACTATACTCAGGTAAATACATGGTCTACCTTTGTGTAGCCATACATTATTACTCTGTTCCCCATGTTCTGATTATTTCCCCTTTTACTCTGTTTTACAGTGATACATTGGCTGACCTACTGTGTTTAATACAGGACCTGGGCTTCTTGCCCTAAACCCTGTATGTTGGACCTTGTATTCTGAAGGGGTCCTCAGCAGGTTCCTCATACCCCAGTGTCTAAGTACACTTTGTTTTTACTGCACACACCCTGATCCTCTGGATACCACGCTCAGTGGCTCCCCCATATGACAAAACAATTGAGCTTTGGCAGGACATGTGAGTACCTCACTGTTTTCTATCCTTGAGATTAATCTCTTCCAGCAATATAGATTTTGACAGTGCAAATATAATGTATTGGTATACTGAGACTAACTTTATGACCTCCATCTATTTAGATGATATTCTAAGGATACCAATTGCCTTGACAAAGGACCACAGTCCGAAACATGTTGGCATCTTCCTTACCATATGTACCAAGCAAGTTTATACCCTTGTCATAATGCTTTGTATGTTTTTGCTCCTTTGACATGTTATAAACTGTATCAACTGACTGTTACTTTGTTGTAAACATACTATGCCTTACTGAGCATTCCCCTGTTCATTGTGTACACCGTTTGAATAAATGTTTACTTTTTCACATGCATACATTTGTTTACAAGTGTCTATCTTCACTCCAAGCATCCCCTAGGGGTACTGGCCGTTGTTTTATGCACATTTGGTATCTTTCTGTTTCATTGGTTACTGGTGTTTTTTTAAGCAAGCTCTTCCTGCCTTGATTTTACTCTCTGTGGCAACACTTTGTTTATGAAGTTGCCAGGTTATGTCCGGCTCTTGTGGGTGCATGCACCAAGAATTCCACCATCTCCAGGTTTCCCTGCCTATTCAAGATGCTCTGGTGCCCTACAGTTTACTGTCATAGTCGGCACATGTCTGCTTATCAGTTTTTTTTCACGCTGGCTTTGCTCTCGTCATCTTGAGAAACAATGTTGATTTTTGGGTGTTTTTTTTTTATTATGTTTATTGAACATTTTTAAGACATACAGTACAACACACACAAAATTGTACAACACCCCCCTCCCTCCCGTAAACTCCCCCCCCCTTCCCCCCACCCCATAACGCTATTTCTGAGGGATAAAGCCTGTTTGATCCATGGCCACCAGAGTAGTAATGACCCCCGACAGCCTTGTAGCTAGTATCTTTGTCAAGATCTTAAGATCCTGATTCAAGAGTGCTATGGGCCTATAGGATGAGCAGGCTAATGGGTCCTTACCTGGCTTGGGTAGAAGAATAACCTGGGCCTCCAATACTGAGTCTGGAAAAATCTTATTTTCTAAACAATAAAGCAAGAGAGACCTAAGCCTTGAGACCAGGGCCTCCATATGTACTCTGTACCACTCTATGCATAACCCGTCAGGACCCAGAGATTTGTGTGGCGGGAAGGATCTAATGGCCATTTCAATCTCCTTCTCCGTAATCTCTGCCTCTAAGTTGTTCCTATCTGATTCCAACAGTACAGGGATATCTAAGGAGGACAGCAGTGTCTCTAATTCTTGTGGATTGTAAGCAGGGATAGCTGCATATAATGTCTTATAATATTCCACAAACGTATCCAAAATTTCAGTCAGATCCGTAAGGAGAATTCCCTGGTCATTTTTAATACATGGGATATTCGTTTGCATTCTTTGGTCTGCTACAAAAATGGCCAGTAACTTCCCATTTTTATCACCCTGTTCAAAGATAGACTCTGCCCTTTTTGTCCCGGAAGTATGTGTTAGCTCTGTGAAGTGCAATGCCAAAAGACAGCGAGCCTCCAATAGCTCTAAGTGACATATGTGTGGTGATTTGCGTGTGCTAGTTCACGCACCCTTTCCTCATCTTGTAGTGCCTGTGTTTTAATATTAAACATTTTACGTTTTTGTTTGATAGCCGATACATACTGTCCCCGAATACATGCATTGTAGGCATCCCACACAACAGGTAAATCATCCGAACCAAGATTGTCCTCCCAGTACCCAGAAAAATGCGGCGCTACCTGAGAGGACACTGATTCTACCTCAAACCACCCAGGGTTCAACATCCATGCTCCTCCCCTAAGCAGCGAGGGCATGCCAAGGTGCACAGATAGGGGTGTATGATCCGATAGGCCACCAGCTAGATAATTCCCCCCCCTTACTAATTGAAGCATTGGGTCGTTAGTGAATGCTAGATCTATCTGTGAGGAAGATCTGTGGGTTTTTGATAAATAGGAGAAGCTCATGGTGTTTGGATTTTTCCATCTCCACAATTCTGTTAAAGACGCTGTGTCTGCCCAGGCGGCTAACTCCACCGATGCTACCCTGGAGGCATTGGACGAGTCCAAGGTAGAACACACGATGGCATTAAAACCACCTGCTATCAATAGGGGGAGATGCATGAAAGGAGCTAACTTACCCAACAGATCATACAGCACCTGATTCTGAAATGGGGGAGGAACATAAAGGTTCACCAATACCATTTTATGTGTATACAATTCAGCAATGACAATTAGGAATCTACCTCCAGGGTCAGACACGACCTGATGAATAGTGCAGGGTACCGCCTTGCTAATAAAAATGGAAACTCCCCTGGCGTATGTGGAGTATGTAGCATGAAATGCATGCTGGATCCATGATCTGCGCAAGGACAATACCCTGCTCCCATCCAAGTGCGTCTCCTGTAAAAAGACCACGGCTTAATCGGTTTCAAGTATTGGAACATCAAGGCTCTGCAAAACTTATCGTTTAAGCCTCTGACGTTCCAAGACACCACATTAACAATTGACCCCCCCATAATCATACATTAGTAAGTCATATAAGTCACTATACATAAAAAACTTTAGCATGTGTGACCAAGAGATCCCCATATGGAATGCATGCATGGTACACATGTCTCCAAAGACAGAAAATGAAATGTTGCACATTCGTTGAAAAAAGTTCCCAAGTCCCATGTAACCCCCTGCTGCAGTGTTAAAAAAAAATGAAAAACTATACACCCAGCTTATTCCCAAAACTTGTCTCCAAACAATGAGAAAACGTGACCGAAAAAAGGGGTCAAAACTGTCCAGAGAAAAAAATAGAAAAAACAAAAGAAAAACCTGAGTCCATCAGTCCGAATTACATTATTGTCTGTGCCTTTTTCGCTCCGTGCCTTCAGAACAGAGCCATTGCATTCCCCTTGATGAAAAGGGTATGATCATGCTGACCGTCCGGAAGTAAGTTCAATCACACATGCACGTGAGGGCTGTTAGATTACAGGGTATGCTGAGAGTATAAGGGTAACTAGATGCTACCGTGTGTAAGTAGCTCATCTCGCAGCCTTTCCCATCCTGGGTAGAGTAGGGTAACCCCCTCCCCCCTCATCAAAGCATAAGATGGGAGGAATAAAAACAGTCCCGCATCTGTAGTAAAAACTAAAAACAAAAGGGAAGTATAAAAACAAAAAGAGATAAGAAGCAGACTCCAACCTTCAACCAGTTAGCTTCTTGATTCACAACCCGTTAATCCAGCCGTTGGCCTCCATTGGTGTGTCAAAGAATCAAACCGTGCCTTTGTGCGAGACTCGTAGCCTGCTGGGATATAGAATACTATATTTTATCTCCTTTTCTCTCAGCCTGCGTCTCACCTCGTTGAAGGATCTGCAGCTTTTCAGGACCTCAGCCGAGAAATCCGAAAAAAAACTTCACCTTGGTGTTTTCATACGGCAGTTCCGGGTGTTTCCTGGCCTCCGCCAGTATCATATCCCTGTCCCAAAAGTTTAAGAACCTCACCAGGAACGATCGCGGATGTGCACCTTCAGGGCGACGATCTGTAGGGACCCTGTGAGCTCTTTCCACCACATACGTGGGAGGCATGTCAGGAAGGGCTAGCAGGTTCTTGAAAAAGGATTCGGCAAAAGCGGCAGGATGTGAGCCCTCAGCTCCCTCCGGTAGGCCCACTACGCGGATATTATTGCGTCTTTGCCTATTTTAAGCATCTTCCACTTTATGGACCAGGGAACTCACCACCGACTGTAACTCTGCCAGCTGTGCAGCCTGGGATCCTTGTTGGTCTTCCACCTCTCCAATCCTGCCCTCTGCCTCCGTCAGTCGTCCCCTAATCTTGTAAAAATCATGGCGGATTAACGTGCATTCAGATGCCATGTGTTCCACCCGTACCATCAGCATGGTCTTAAAGCCTTCAATGGACTCTAGTATTGGCTTTGTAATCGCCTGTGGAGCTGCCTCTAGCAGGTTAGGGGACATAGGCATATCATGTGCATGAGCTGGAGATGCCATGTCTGCAGATGACTTCCCCGGACTCTGCGGCGTCTCCCATCCACGCTGTGCTCCGGCGGCATAAGACAAGATGGCGCCGGCGGGGGAATCTGCGGCCCGCCCCCTTCCCGATCGCTACATGTTCAGAAGAAGCATGTGCAGATTTTCAAAAAAAGCATGTGCAGATGTTCAGAAGAAGCATGCGTATGTGCAGATGTTCAGAAGAAGCATGTGCATATGCAGATGTACCACAGGGTTTATAGAACCCAAGGTCCTGTGGCACATTTGTGCACCTGCAGTAGGGCGGTCCACACAATTATCATCCTCACCTAATTAACTTTTTTAGCAAATAATTGTAAAAAATGTGATGTGAAGATTTGTTCCCCTGAATTTCCAGCGGTGCTGTATACTATCCTCTGCTCACCCTTCCCCTTAGTCTTTCGACTACAATAATACACCATAAGCTCCTGAAGAAGCGTCTGTTGAATATGCGCAACATGTAGAGCTGAGATAGACAATGACACACCGCCTTTTCGTTCTTTTCACCAATAATGGAGATTGATCTAATTTGGTCCTCCAGTCTGCGCTAAATAGTGTATATGTATGTAGGTGGTGTGTTGTTCATGCTTAAAGGCAATTTTCTATGAATAATTGATGGAATTCTATGCAATTGTCCTAATTCTACCTTTGTAATAAATATATATTTGTTAATTTATACTTGTGTTATGCCTATAAAGTCCATCATCCACAAACTTATTCTTGACATAATAAATGTTCTCTGCCTCTACGTTTTCCTAAAGCCAAACTTTGCTTCTCTATGGAACTTTGGACGTAGGGTTTATTTACTAAAGCTTAAGAGTACGAAATCAGGCTCACCAATCAGCTTCCAGTTTGTATTGCCAAAGCCTAAGTGAACAAGCTGAGGTTAGAAGCTGATTGGCTACCATGTACAGCTGCACCAGATTCTGAGTGCACAAGCTTAAGTAAATCTATCCTAAGTAGCTATCATCCACCACTCCCCAAGTTCTTGGTTGCATTAATGCAGGAGTAAAGGAATGTTTCAGGAAATTATACAAGCTCTTTGATAGCTCTTATTATTGATTGAATATTTTGACTACATCACCAAAGTTTTGGACCAGGGTGGTGCTGTGGACATTTCTTTATTTCAGCAAGGCATTTGATACAGTCCCACATAATAATCTAATACTAAAGTTGTACAATCTAGGACTTAACCCTTGGGTGGTTCAGTGGATATGCAATTGGCTAAAAGATAGATACCAGAGTGTGGTTGTGAATGGGGTTCACTCACAAAAGAGGTCAGTCACTAGTGGGGAACCACAAGGTTCTGTACTGGGTCCTGTTTTATTTAATTTATATGTAAGTGATAATGGTTTGTTGGGCAAGGTATGTACTTTTGATGATGATACAAAGGTGTGTAATAGTGTTGATATCCCTGGAGGTGTCTGTAACATAGAACATAATTTGCCATTGCTGGAAGATTGGACAAAGCAGTGGAAACTGGTGATAGTGGAACAGGTGAGCTAGATGGTGGCATGTGAGCAGTAGGCAGGAACAGGCTGGCACTGGTGACAGCTGACAAGTGAGGCATGGACTGGTAGCAGATAGGTGATGAGAAGGCACTGACAGATGCTTGTAGCAGGAAGTCTATCAGCAGATGGGACAGTAGTGGACTCAAGCAAGTCAATACTGGTAGTCAGATCAGGTACAGGTGTTTAGACAAGAGAATAGTCAGGGTACAGGCCAGAGTAAAAGATCAGCAGTGCAGGAAAAATGGGAGCAGGAGAAGAGGAGGTCAGAAGACAAGCCAGGGTCTGTGCAGGCAGAGATCAAGGAATGGTCAAGACAAGCCAGATCAGTAACTGGAATTAGATGCAGAGTAAGAGAATGCAGGTTGTATGGGAACGCTGTAAATGAGGCAGCACTGGAGCAGAGCACTGGCTCAGTTTAAAAAGCCTGTGACAGATGCATGTGTGTGCGTGCATGAGCATGCGCACAATTCTTAAGTGAATGCATAGGGCAGTGAACTGGCCTACGACTGCTCACAGGAATCCACCCAGAGGGTCCATGTTGCTTACTGGCACCCCCTTCCTGACAAATGGTCACTAAAGAGCCAAGAAATGCATTGATAGTGTTTTAACCTGTTCAATAAAAACTGACCAATAACCTGTTCAATAAAAACTCAATAAAAATGAACCATCCACTTGAAAGCACCTTTTTTATGAAATGGGTACCCCTGCTGACCACACACAGGTTCCTTTTTGGAGCCTCGTCTTTTCTATCACCATAGACTGGATCTAATTGCAACCTACTGCAATGCAATCATTTCTAGGAAACCTTGATGAGCATTGAGTTAAACCACCTACACTCTGCATGAGACAGTCATATTCTTCACATGGACTAAAACAGCTTGCTTGACCCTAAGACCCAGCAACCTTATGAATGTTGCTTTCTTTTTGCCATACTTTTTACATATATAGATATGAATACTACCCTTGGAATGATCTCTCTCATGGCTTTTTAGCCCTTTTTTTCTCCCTGTCTTTACTTATCTGGAGCACAATTTTTAGCTTTCAGCACTCTCACATTTTGAATGGCAATTACTCAGTTATTCTACATTGTACCCAAAAAATTACATTTTAATATTTTTTTTTATCACAAACAGAGCTTTCTTTTGATGCCATTTAATCACCGCTGGGCTTTTTATTTTTTGCAATATAAGCAAAAAAAAGAGAGAACATTTTGAAAAAAAAAGCAGCTTTTTTTTAGTTTCTATTGTAAAATTTTGCAAATAAGTAAGTTTTCTTCATACATTTGGGCCAAAATGTATACTGCTACATATATCTATATCTATATCTATTTCTATCTATCTATCTAACTATCTATCTATCTATCTATCTATCTATCTATCTATCCATTATATATATATCTATATCTATATATATATAATATCTATATATATATATATATATATATATATATATATATATATATATATATATATATATATATATAGATATATATATATATATATATATATATATATATATATATATATATATATATATATATATATATATATATATATATATATATTTATTTATTAGATTTATTTTATAATATATTTATTTAGATTTATATTATATTATATTTATTTAGATTTATATCTATATATATTATTTATTATCACTGTATAAAGAGGCTAGGTTTATTATTTCTATTTTATTTCTTGTAATTAGAATTTTCTTTACCCAGGGAATCAATGATTTCTCTCTACTAATTTAGAGAAACTATTCTGTGTATCTGAGGGACAGCAAGCTGTGAAATACACAGAGGACATTTATATTTGGTGTGACCAATTTAATACAAATCCCTTACTAACATCATAGAAAATATATTAGCTCCATGGTTCGAGGACTGGCAGTCTGCTCTATAAATTGGCCATTGTCTGCATAACAAAAGAATCTTTTTCTGCTCACTGGAGAATTCCTCTGTTTTCTTTGATTTAATATTTTCATTTCTTCTCAGTTCAATTTCTTAAATTTTTCTACTCTTTTGAAAGAAAATCTAGTCAGGTGCATTAGTACACTATCATTGGCTAGTCTAGAATCAGTTCCTCTATACAGGGCTGTCCACATTTCTCTATATTGGGTCATATTAAAGGTTTAATTAAGTAGCAAAAAATAAATAGGAATAACAAATAAAAAATATTTTAGAAACCTATTTATTAAAAGCTGATTTATTTATTTTTTTAAATATAAGAGGCCTAGATTAGACAAGTTTATTTTGCTATTCTTTATAATTCTATTATCATCAGATGATTGAATAAGTGAGTGATACATAGTTATCAAATTAATCTTGACGTTATTTCACTGTGTATAAATACTGTATCTGCTGTCTTAATATAATAAAAATGTCATAATAAATGTTTTGCCTTTTTTCATGATAAACATTGCCTCTGAATAATGTGCAGTTTATAAATCTGTGATGTGTATTTCTCCCTGCATTCACTAACATGCCAAACACATTTTTGAAGACCTGACACCTTTTTTTTTTTACTAAAATTGTTGCTGAAGTATTATTATGTAGAACTTGAATTATTTGTTATTTTCAATGGATGGATATTGAGAAATCTCTATAACTCTCCCCATTTGCCATACATTTCAGTTGACTGCTTGTGAATGTTTCTTCTCATTCCAAATGTTCTAGATTTTGTCACAAATCCTAAACAAGTCATAACCCTCCTACCTTTAACCCTTATCTCTTAATGCATTAAATCTTAACCTCCTCACTCACAATACTTATCCCAAAAGCAAACTTGAACGCTCAGCCACTCTGTTCTTAAAATATGTTGAAGGCCAAACATTTAAAGCAGATATGAATTGTCCAATGTTCCCATAATGTTCCAATGTTCCCAACATTTTTCCATAATGTCATAAAGTGTTTACATTTTCTGTTTTTATTTAAATTTTTACTTTAATCATGTTGGTGATTTTATTTTTATTTTGATCTTACATTTTATTGTAATCAGGTTGGGTGATCTAACTAGAAAGGTGTAACCACTGACAATTTATTTTCCTAAGGTCACAACACTAATGCCATGTACACACGAGCGGAATTTCCGACAGAAAAAGTCAGACAGAATCTTTTCATTGGATATTCCGATCGTGTATGGGCCTCATCAGACTTTTTTTTCGAAAATTCTGACGGACCTAGAAATAGAACATGTTCTAAATATCTCAGACGGAACCAATTCCTATTGGGAAAACCGCTCGTCTGTATGCTGTTCCGACGGACCAAAAACGAGTCATGCTCTGAAGCACGAGACGGAAGCTATTGGCTACTGGCTATTGAACTTCCTTTTTCTAGTCGCGTCATACATGTTGTACGTCACCGTGTTCTTGACAATCGGACTTTGGTGTGACGCAAGACAGTTTCAGGGAAAACTGGTCATGTGTACGCAGCATAACTCAGTTCTAGCATGCTGTTCCTGCTAATACTGTACATATTACTTTGTCATGTTCCACAGAGCTAATGCTGTAAAACTATTCCATTCAGCCACCACTGCACTATGTACTCTAAATCTCCATAGAAGTTCCAACCAAGGGTCTCCTGGATTGCACGACACATCCTGAACCAAATTAAAAACGCTAAGGGGAAACTAGAAATGCAATCGTGGTTTACATCAAATTTATATTTTTTTGAGAGTTTATTTCTGCTTTAACCCATCACCACCATGACCATATTCATACACCGGCAACCTCCAGCTGGTTATCTCTGCATGTCCATTGGCACCTTCAGGCTGGTGAACTCTGCTAGTATTGACAGTCAGCTTCAGAATACCGGACGGATGGGTATAGTATCTGAGCTGGATGGATGGTTACTTTCTGCTTTTATTAAATTTCTGTGGATGACTTTTTAATAAATTAAACAGAGAGTACAACTTGTGGCGTGTTGTGGATATTACGAGTGCAGTGGGAGGGGGGTAAAGGAAGCCAAAATGTAATTTCTTTGTGGGACAATTCCCATATGATGCTTGAACCTTAAAGTGGAAGATTTAACTCTTAATTTACCAGAAAGCACTGCTAAATCTCCTGTAATGTAAAGAGGTTTCCATTGGAGGTGAACCCCTGGGCTGGCACATGGTGTCATAGGTGGAACATCGGTTTGAAAAACATGGCATATCCAGTACTGTATGCAGAGTGGCACGTGTGTTGTTAATCATGTTGGATTTATGAGATTGCACATTATATACCTGTTTTTGTGTATTCAAGTTTTTTGTGCACAAGGGCTTTTTATGAAATTCATTTTATTGGGGCTACATCTATTTCAAATGGAGAGGTTTGTACAGTATATAAGAGGCATGTTTTTGATCACATGATTCCGATACATATTTATATCACAGATTTCTTTTTGGATAGTGCTGAACATTTTGTTTGGTATTTTTATTTGTCAGGAATGTAAACCACTTTTTTAGTCTTGGTTGGCTATACTTATTTGCTTTTGCGTCACATTTTTATTTTTTTATTAATTTTATTATTTTGGTTTTAAGAACAGTAGTTGGTTTTATTTTATTTTTTACTAAGCAACACTACTTTAATTTCCTTAGCTCTCGAATCAGCAGCACTAAGATTTTGCAGTACTTAGATCATGGTGCT
The DNA here is from genome assembly GCA_028564925.1 of Lithobates sylvaticus. Lineage (NCBI taxonomy): Eukaryota > Metazoa > Chordata > Amphibia > Anura > Ranidae > Lithobates > Lithobates sylvaticus. The sequence goes on along the minus strand of CM053031.1, from coordinate 292,798,425 downwards.
AAAATGAAATTAGCTATTTTTGAGTTTTAAATGGACAATTTATTCACAACAGATATTTTATCTAATGAATGGCAATGCATTGAGGTGTCCTTTTATGAAGCAGTGAAATCTATTCACTGCTTCATTCTCCGGCATTCACAGAGGAGATCTTTCTCCTCTGTGTGCCAGTTTATGAAGCATAATAGATCGCTTCACCCATGGAGGAGTGAAGTGATCTACAAACGCTTCAAACAGTGGAGAACGGCCCCTGATACTGGAATCTCGTGAGACTTTACGAGATTACAGTACCAGAAATTCACTGAAACACTGAGATGTCCATTTATTAAGCGGTGATAAATTATCACAGCTCAATACATGGACAGACAGTGTGATTAATGTTAATAAAATAAAGAGTCCCCCCTACATTATATATACATGTATACACACACACACACATTATATATACACACACACATTATATATACATGTATATACACACACACACATATATACATGTATATACACACATTATATATATATATATACATATACACATTATATATATATACATGTATACACATATATATGACAGGGGGACATGGTTACAGTGTTGGGGGGTCTGAACGAGGCATAAGGAAGTTAATAATCTTCCTCTTTCCTCCTCAGATCCCCGGGATTCTCTCTTCACTCCCCCCCTTCACCACCTCTGAGTTGGTGAATCGGGGAGTGTGAATTCTGACACAGATTGCCAGTGAAGCGCTGAGATCGCAGCTTCATACACTGGCCGTTACTGTGTCATTCTATGTGGATTCTCCATGTGCAGAGATAATCGGCGGGAGAACAAGTTCAAACACTTCTCCCCCCCGATTATCTCTGGTTTATAAACTGTTTATGGGCTGTGATCAGTGGTGATCCTCAGGATCTCCGCTGATCACTGCTTCATAAAAGGACACCTGAATCACTCAAAAGCACTCACTTTGATATCCATCTGGACATGCATGACAATCTTTCCACATGTGAATTATTTGGTTCTTCCTCTTGTAACTACTATTAGGATGGTTTTCCACTCTCACTTTTATTATTAGTATTATTATTTATCTTTGTATTATTATCATTATTGTTATTTCATTATATTACAATATAGGACCCACCACTGTGCACCTATAACTAAAGTACCAAGCAAAAAGTTGAATTGGCTTATAGTGGAAAATCAAAAGAGAAATTAAAAATAACGCACTTTTAAAACTGTAAAATAATTTCCAAATATTTGTTTTGATTCTAGATTTTAAAAGCTAAGATGAAATCTGGTTTTCAACAATTTCCAGACACTCAGAACAAGTCTTCTGTCAGTAAAGTTTTCATTGTTGGGTTCAAAATTCCCTTTTACTACAGACTTTTTCTCTTCAACGTGTTCTTAATTATCTACATTCTGACTTTAGCATGTAATCTCCTGATCATCTTGCTGACGCTCTTCTCTGAACTGTCACGTTCACCCATGTATGTGTTCCTCTCAAATCTTTCACTGTCTGAGGTCTTATTTACCAGCAGCATTGCTCCCCCCATGCTCCATGTAATACGTAGAGATGGTGCTACATTTCCTCTTGTTGGCTGTTTCATACAGTTATTTTTATTCGGGTCATTTGCTGGGATAGAGAGTTTTCTTCTCTCCGTAATGTCCTATGACAGATTGTTGGCCATCTGTAAACCTCTTAATTACAGGCTAATTATGAATCCCAGGTTGTGTCTTTCTCTGATTCTTGTCTGCTGGACTTTTCCATTTTTGATTATTTCCATCCCTGTAAGTTTACTAAAAACTTTGAACTTTTGTAGCTCAAATATCATTGACCATTTCATCTGTGACTTGAGTCCTTTACTGAAGCTGTCTTGTTCTGACACTTCCACTGTTGAAATGGTTGTATCTTTGCTTTCACCATCAACAACCATGTTGCCGTTCCTCACAATCATAGCTTCTTATGGGTTTATCATTAAAGCAATCACCAGGATTTCTTCAGCAAAGGGGAAAAATAAAGCTTTCTCCACCTGCAGTTCCCACCTTGGAGTGGTGTCCATCTATTATGCCACCATGATTATGGTCTATGTGGTTCCATCTGGACATTTATTGGTTGCAAACAAAGTCCTATCTTTGCTCTATACAGTGATCACCCCTCTATTGAATCCATTCATTTATACCCTGAGGAACAAAGAGATTAAGGCAGCAATAAAGCAAACTCTGAAATCTATAAGGAGAATCTAAATGTTCAAAATGTTTTTGTTGTGGTCCAAAAAGGCAAAAGAAACACAGTGCAGAATGGATGTTCCTAAATAATTAAATATTTACTAACAAATATATATATATTTTAATAATTTAATAATTTAATAATTTCAAAATATACAATATTGCATATTTATCGGTGTATAACATGTGTCGGCATATAACACGCACCCCAATTTAATAGGGAAGTTTCATTATTTATTTTTTTTTTAAATAAACCACTTTGAAGCAAAATAATGGTCAGTGAGGATCAATGCAGCCTGATTAGTGCCCATCTGCAGCCTCAATGCAACCTAATCTGTGCCCATCTGCAGTTTCAGTTCAGCCTAATTTGTGCTCATCTGCAGTTTCAGTGCAGCCTGATCTGTGCCCATCTGCAGCCTGATCTGTGCCCATCTCCCCCATCAATGCAGCCTGATCTGTGCCCATCTCCCCCATCAATGCAGCTCACCATCTCTTGCAGGAAATCACTGAACCATCATCTGTTTACTCGGGTCTCAGTCGGCAGTCACATACACAGTTCCGCCTCTGCCATTGGACCAGCTCCTGTGATAGACAGAACACTGGTCCAATGCCGGTGGTGGAGGCGGGACTGTGTGTGTGATGTGCAAGCCAAGTGAGAGCCGTGTTAGAGCCAAGCGGAGAGCCGAGTGGAGAGGAGATGACGACTCGATGAATTCCGGCGGCACTCGTCCCCCTCCTTCCCCTTCGAGGTACTCTGTCAGCATATAACACTTTTTATGAACACACGATCAGTCTCTTCTCCCCTGAAAGAACCCGGGATCTGGGTTCTCACTCTTTCACAAGCGATCGCGGGTGCCCGGTGGTCATCGCACCCGCCGAGCACTTGCATCGGCGCCTGTGGCACCCCTAGTGGCCTAGTGTCATTACTGCACTGTTCTCTGTGCTGTTTTTTTTTTTACACATAGCTTTTGGGATGCTTAGGTATCTTATACCAGCATCTGAGCTTAGGATTACAAATAGTTTTAATGCAGGAGATTTTGAGAACATTTAGATACATTTGCACATGTGCAAGGAATTTCCTGTTAGTACGCAAAGACAGCAAAAGTTTCAGATTTCCATAATTGTTGTTTTTGCACACGTACAGATGCTAAAAAGAAACATGTGCACGTGCAGATGTCCAGAAGAAATATACGCATGTTCAGAAGAAACATACGCATATGCAGATGATCAGAAGAAACATGTGCATATGTTCAGAAGAAGCATGTGCATGTGCAGATGTTCAAAAGAAGCATATGCAGATGGTCATACGAAGCATGTGCATGCACAGATGTTCAGAAAAAGCATGTGCATGTGCAGATGTTCAGAAGAAGCATGTGAACATGATCAGAAGAAGCATGTGCATTTGCAGATGTACCACAGGGTTTATAGAACCCAAGGTCCTGTGGCGCATTTGCAGATGTACCACAGGGTTTATAGAACCCAAGGTCCTGTGGCACATTTGTGCACCTGTAGTAGGACGGGCCACACAATTATCATCCTCACCTAATTAACTTTTTTGCAGCGAAAATAATTGTAAAAAAATACATATAAGTATCTCCAGTTGTGAAGGGGGGGGGGGGGGGGGGGGGGACATGACATCTACTTAAGGATAAATGTCTGCTTTAAACTTGCTTAAATGTATACCACCTCCCATTTCAATCCCTGCAAATGCCTCCTTTTACTTATGTGTAATACAGTGACGTTGTATGTATATAAAAAGGTAAAATAAAATAATAAAAGGATAAAAATGTAAACGTCCTCACATTCTTTTTTATATTCAGTTTATTTTCCCCACATATTACAGGTTTTGTTAAATACATCTACTGTTGTATAATATGCCCAATTTTCAATAACCCAAATCTAGTTCACTTAAATTAAACTGATAGTAAACTCACTTTGATTTTTACCTACAGGTAAGCTTATAATAAAGTAGGTGAAATTAATATCTCCCAAAAGTGCACCATTTAGGAGACATTTCTTTGAGCAGCAGTCAGTGATGTCACCGGCGCATGCGCTCTGATGGAACCACATACTCGTGCCTTTCCTTCAGATCCTGTGCCATGGGCAAGACTCCAGTGTGCATGCACGGGATGGATATCATCGCGGCTCGGCCAGTCAAGTGGCCGCAGCCCACAAACCCAGAAGGAAGACTGGGTGAAGATGGAAGACTCTACAGCAGTAACAGCACACTGCTGCAGGTCTTTGTTTCAAGGTAAGTCTTTATTAATCTGCTAGTATGTGGTGCATATGGTGCTTTCTAGCACATTATGATTTTGCCTTGCGGAAGGAAACTTTTTTCTTATGTTCTCAAAGTTTACTACCGCTTTAAGTATTATCTTTTGCAACTGCAGAGAGATAAGTGATTGGTTAAACGTATATGTGAAAATATCTGATATATTGTGTGACATTTTTTTTTTTTAAGTTGTATTGGGTTTGGTTGTCTCCTTAATATATGGTGGGTCTGTAGGAGCTTTTCTGTCAGCTATTAGTAGCATTTCATCCATGAAAGGGGCCCATTTACATTGAAAGCGGATCAATTTTCTGTGATTAGAGAAGACCAGATACAAAATTTCTATTTTGAGGAGACTCAATAGATCAGCTTTTAAGTCCTTGGTAGTCGGAGGAAGGGAGAATGTCCACTTTTTGAGGATTGCTCTCTTGTGTTGTGTTGTAAGATTTTGGTCTGTGCAGCAGGCAGGTCTTGATTAGGAGCTTCTGGGGTTACAAAAAGCAAAAGGTTAAATTTTCTTGTGGGGGCGAAGCCCGATGATTGTCGCCACAAAGAGCTCCACTTGATTCCAGTAGCGTAGAATGAGAGGGCAGTCCCAGAGCCTGTGTAGCAAGGAAGGCTTGTTAAGGTTACATAGGGGGAAGTTGGAATGATCTGGAACTTCTTTGGAAGTCAGATGAGGAATGAAGGCCTGGTGTACAATTTTGAACTGCTGTTCACGCCAGAATTAATTATTATTATAAGCACAGGTGGTATTGTAGCCTGCCAAAATGAAATTGAGTGCCTCCGGGGATTGCAGGTTGCAATTTTTTTAATAAATGTACAGAGTTAGCTCTGTCAGTGGTGATTGCAGTTCCACCCCGGACTGAAGCCCAAATTATGGGTATTCTCATTGGGGAGTTACTGCCAGAACTGAAACCACCCCTTCTCGTCATTCTGAATCTCTGCCATGTATGTAATGAGCCCTGTTCTGTCCCTGCAATCTTTATTTTTACTGTAAAGAAAGCTAGTGGATCTACTCACCACATCATCGGCAGTAGCAGCGTGTTATATCAGATAAGAAGAGAGAGAGAACTGTAGCTGTTGACTTGCATTTTAAATGGTGCGCTCTCCAGTGCTGTCATTCCCAAAAAACACATGACAACAACAACAACACACATTGACATAATAAATGAATAGAATTCGTATCACCACAGAGTGGTACTGTGGATACGGAAGTTCAGTATATAATGCCACGTCCCGATAAATTGGATTTTTAAAGAATACGCTTGTGGATGATGGACTTTATAGGCATAACACAAGTATAAATTAAAAAAGACGATTTATTACAAAAATAGAATTAGGACAATTGCATAGAATCCCATCAATTATTCACAGAAAATTGCCTTTAAAGAGGAGGTCCACCTGAATTTTTTTTTTTAAAGTCAGCAGCTACAAATACTGCAGCTGCTGACTTTTAATAAATGGACACTTACCTGTCCCATGTTCCAGCGGTGTCGGCAGAAGATGACGAGCGATCGCTCGTCTCTCGGGTGCCCCCGCCGCCATCCTCTGTCAGGGAATCAGGAAGTGAAGCTTGCGGCTTCACTGCCCGGTTCCCTACTGCGCATGCGTGAGTCGTGCTGCGTGTCGTTATTGGTCCCCGTTGTGTCCTGGGAACTGTGTTTCCCAAGACACAACGGGGCATCTTCGAATATGGGCGGGGCAGCTTCGGCTATCTCGTCCCGGAAGTGGGTGCAGATACCTGTGTTATACAGGTATCTGCACCCCCCTCCCCCCTGAAAGGTGCCAATTGTGGCACCGGAGGGGGGGAGGAATCCGATAAGCGGAATTCCACTTTAGGGTGAAGTTCCGCTTTAAGCATTAACAACACACCACCTACATACATATACACTATTTAACGCAGACTGGAGGACTAAATTAGATCAATCTCCATTATTGGTGAAAAGAACGAAAAGGCGTGTGTCATAGTCTAGCTCAGCTCTACATGTTGTGCATATTCAACAGACGCTTCTTCAGGAGCTTATGGCGTATTATTGTTGTCGAAAGACCAAGGGGAAGGGTGAGCTGAGAATAGTATACAACACAGCTGGAAATTCAGGGAAACAAATCTTCACATCACTTCTAGACCGATCTATAAGGCAGCCTCACAACATAAACCCTATGGCGGTTGGTAATACTTGACGGGAGTAATAGAAAGTATCCACGATAACTATTGTAGTAATGTCTGAATTAGTAAGGGGAGGACCTCCCACTAACCACACCGCTCAAATATCCTTGGTATATGGTTCCCAGTTTGTATCTTGTGGAGTGAGGTTCCCTGGAAATTTCTTCTCGGACACCTGCCTCCACCACGTTCGGTGCTGTCACCCGAGAAGAGATTTCCAGGGAACCTCACTCCACAAGATACAAACTGGGAACCATATACCAAGGATATTTGAACAGTGTGGTTAGTGGGAGGTCCTCCCCTTACTAATCCATTGTGGATACTTTCTATTACTCCTGTCAAGTATTACCAACCGCCATAGGGTTTATGTTGTGAGGCTGCCTTATAGATCGGTCTAGAAGTTATGTGAAGATTTGTTTCCCTGAATTTCCAGCAGTGTTGTATACTATTCTCTGCTCACCCTTCCCTTTCCTCTTTTAACTACAATAATATGCCATAATCTCCTGAAGAAGTGTCTGTTGAATACGCACATGTAGAGCTGAGCTAGACTATGACTATGACGCCTTTTCGTTCTTTTCACCAATATTGAAGAGTGGTCTAATTTGGTCCTCCAGTCTGCGCTAAATAGTGTATATGTATGTAGGTGGTGTGTTGTTCATGCTTAAAGGCAACATTCTATGAATAATTGATGGAATTCTATGCAATTGTCCTAATTCTATTTTTGTAAAAATATATTTTTTTTAATTTATACTTGTGTTATGCCTATAAAGTCCATCATCCACAAACTTATTCTTGACATAATAAATGTACACTGCCTCTACATTTTCTTAAAGCCAAACTTTGCTTCTCTATGGAACTTTGGACGTAGGCTTTATTTATTAAAGCTGAAGAGTACGAAATCAGGCTCACCAATCAGCTTTCAGTTTGTATTGCCAAAGCCTAAGTGAACAAGCTGAGGTTAGAAGCTGATTGGCTACCATGTACAGCTGCACCAGATTCTGAGTGCACAAGCTTTAGTAAATCTATCCCATGGTGACTAAGTAGCTATCACCCACCACTCCCCAAGTTCTTGGTTGCATTAATGCAGGAGTAATTAATGTTTCAGGAGATTATCCAAGCTCTTTGATAGCTCTTATTATTGATTGAATATTTTGACTATATCACCAAAGTTTTAGACCAGGGTGGTGCTGTGGACATATCTTTATTTCAGCAAGGCATTTGATACAGTTCCACATAATGATCTAATACTAAAGTTGTACAAGCTAGGACTTAACCCTTGGGTGGTTCTGTGGATATGCAGTTGGCTAAAAGATAGATATCAGAGTTTGGTTGTAAATGGCGTTCACTCACAACAGAGGCCAGTCACTAGTGGGGTACCACAAGGCTCTGTACTTGGTCCTGTTTTATTTAATCTATATGTAAGTGATAATGGTTTGTTGGGCAAGGTATGTACTTTTGCTGATGATACAAATGTGTGTAATAGTGTTTATATCCCTGGAGGTGTCTGTAACATAGAACATAATTTGCCATTGATGGAAGATTGGACAAAGCAGTGGAAACTGGTGATAGTGGAACAGGTGAGCTAGATGGTGGCATGTGAGCGGTAGGCAGGAACAGGCTGGCACTGGTGACAGCTGACAAGTGAGGCATGGACTGGTAGCAGATAGGTGATGAGAAGGCACTGACAGATGCTTGTAGCAGGAAGTCTATCGGCAGATGGGACAGTAGTGGACTCAGGCAAGTCGATACTGGTAGTCGGATCAGGTACAGGTGTTTAGATAAGAGACTAGTCAGGGTACAGGCCAGAGTAAAAGATCAGCAGTGCAGGAAAAATGGGAGCAGGAGAAGAGGAGGTCAGAAGAAAAGCCAGGGTCTGTGAAGGCAGAGATCAAGGAATGGTCAAGACAAGCCACGGTCTGTGAAGGCAGAGATTAAGGAATGGTCAAGACAAGCCACGGTCTGTGAAGGCAGAGATCAAGGAATGGTCAAGACAAGCCAGATCAGTAACTGGAATTAGATGCAGAGTAAGAGAATGCAGGTTGCATGGGAACGCTGTAAATGAGGCAGCACTGGAGCAGAGCATTGGCTCAGTTTAAATAGCCTGTGACTAGGGTTGAGCGAACCCGAGCTGTAAAGTTCGGGTCCGTACCGGACTTTTGGGTGTCCGGGTCCCGGACCCGAACCCGAACTATTGGCTGTATGTTTGGGTTCGGGTCCGGTGTTCGGCGATGTATTGGCGCCTTTTACAAGCTGCAGGGCAGCCAATCGACGCTAGTTTCACTAGTGTGCCCTTAGAAGCCATCACAGCCATGCCTACTAATGGCATGGCTGTGATTGGGCAGTGCAGCATGTGACCCTGCCTCTATATATAGTCCAAACACACAGCACACAGCATCATTCTGCTATAAACAGTTTCCTGTGCTGCTGAGAGACAGGATTTTAGGAGTTAGTGTGATAAAGTCAGTCCACATTCCTTTAATTTTCTTCTAATTAGTTAGATCAGTGAGCGATCTAGATAGCTAGAGTAGAGTAGAGAGTTTCTTTATTAAGGAAAAGAAAGAGGCAGAGAGAATTATTCAAGAGATTCCTAAATCAATTGTACCCTGGCTGGGGTGCAGTGCACAGTCTTTTAACAGTGCCATGAGGCCAGTGCCAGACAAAATATAAAAGTTTTACCTGCAAGCTCAGTGCACCATTAGGACCAACACTGCATATAGTAAGAGATACACCATAGTCTGTGTGTATTCTGGTATTGGAAAAACATTGCAAAAAATTTAATTTTGCTGTGTTTTTTTTTCCCAATAGCATTTTCTGCGTGTTCATACATGCTTTAGACACTGTCGGTGTATTCTGATATTGGAAAAACATTGCAAAACATTTTAATTTTGCTGTGTTTTTTTTCCCAATAGCATTTTCTGCGTGTTCATACATACACGCTGTAGACACTATCCGTGTATTCTGATATTGGAAAAACATTGCAAAAAAATTAAATTTTGCTGTTTTTTTTTTTCCCCAATAGCATTTTCTGCATGTTTATACACGCTTTAGACACTGTCCGTGTATTCTGATATTGACAAAAACACCCATTTAGGGCGAGATCATAAATTTTGAAAATATGAGGAGATCATCAAAAAGGGGACGTGGCCCGGGTCGTGGTGCTGCTGGTGGTGCTCCTGTTGCAGGGAGAGGACATGGTCGATCTGTGCCAGCTACACGCACTAGTGAAACACCTTCCTCAGGTGAGAGTAGGCAACAGAGCCTGCAGCGGTATTTTGGCACGCCTAATGAGGCTGTATGAATGTTGAGGCCAGGACAAGTACAGGCGATAGTAGATTGGGTTGCTGACAGTGCCTCCGGTTCCTTCACATTGTCTCCCACCCAGTCTCCTGATGAAAGTTCAGAGTTGGCACCTGCAGTCGATGTCCATCAGTCTTTCACCTCACCCCTTGCAAATCAGCCGATCAGTCTGAGCCCCAAATCATGCAGCAGTCTCTTCTGCTTTTTGATGACTCTGTTAGCAGGTAGGGATGAGCCGAACACCCCCGGGTTCGGTTCGCACCAGAACCTTCGAACCGACCGAAAGTTCGCGCGAATTTTCGAACCCTATACGTTATAATGGACGCGAACGTTCGAAATCAAAAGTGCTAATTACAACGGCCAATATGCATGTTAATGTCATAAAACAGGTTTGGGGACCCGGGTCCTGCCCCAGGGGACATATATCAATGCAAAAAGAACTTTTAAAAACTAACGTTTTTTCGGGAGCAGTCATTTTAATGATGCATAAAGTGAAAAAAAAAAAGTGAAATTTTCCTTTAAATATGGTACCTGGGGGGTGTCCAAAGTATGCCTGTGAAGTGGCATGTGTTTCCCGTGTTTAGAACTGTCCTTGCACAAAATGACATTTGTAAAGGAAAAAAAAGAAGCCATTTAAAACCACTTGCGGCTTTAGGTTTGTTCTTAAGTAGAATCTGAACAGGTACATTATGAAGTGTAGCTCCATCCCAAAAAAATCTATTTTTATGCTTTTTGGAGAACATAGGGAGGGGTTATCACCCCTGTAACATTTGCTGTCTTTGCACATCTGTTCAGAACATGTCACCTCACTTTCCGTCCCAATGACAAATGTTTTTGGAAAAGTGGGGTTTTAATTGAAACAAGGATTGGTGATAAAGCATCAGTAGAGAGGAGATACCTTTTTCCCAAATTAAATCTAACATGATAGAATTTCCCTTCCTAGGGGTAGATTTCCTCTCACTTCCTGTTTTCTATTTCCGTTTGCAAGTAGGATTCGTTTGTAAGTTGGATGTTTGAAAGTAGGGGCCTGCCGTATATACTCTGCAGAAATTTGCCCTATTAGATGTTGGTGTAGCCACAAGTGAGTTATTAGATCAAGATTTGTAATTGCATGCACCTGTTGAACAGGGCAGAAAAATTGGGCCTTTGGTGGTGGTGGTGGTGGACGGTGTTGCCACAAGACTGTAAGCCCTCACAGTGACTCTTGGTGGGCGCAGGAATGGGCCCTGCTGTGAGTTATTAGATCAAGATTTGTAATTGCAAGCACCTGATGAACAGGGCAGAAAAATTGGGCCTTTGGCGGTGGTGGTGGACGGTGTTGCCACAAGACTGCAGGCCCTCATAGTTACTCTTGGTGGGCGCAGGAATGGGCCCTGCTGTGAACTATTAGATCAAGATTTGTAATTACCCGCCCCTGTTAAACAGGGGCTGAAAAATTGTGCCTTAGGCACTGGTGCTGGTGCCACAACACTGCAACCCCTCACAGAGACTGTACTTGGAGCACAGCAGTCACACGTGTTGCGAAGCATTTTTTTTTAAAAAATTGTAAGTACACGCCCCTGTTAAACAGGGGCTGAAAAATTGTGCCTTAGGCACTGGTGCTGGTGCCACAACACTGCAACTCGGCCCTCACAGATACTGTACTTGGAGCACAGCAGTCACACGTGTTGCGAAGCATTTTTTTAAAAAATTGTAAGTACACGCCCCTGTTAAACAGGGGCTGAAAAATTGTGCCTTAGGCACTGGTGCTGGTGCCACAACACTGCAACCCGGCCCTCACAGATACTGTACTTGGAGCACAGCAGTCACACGTGTTGCGAAGCATTTTTTTAAAAAATTGTAAGTACACGCCCCTGTTAAACAGGGGCTGAAAAATTGTGCCTTAGGCACTGGTGCTGGTGCCACAACACTGCAACCCGGCCCTCACAGATACTGTACTTGGAGCACAGCAGTCACACGTGTTGCGAAGCATTTTTTTAAAAAATTGTAAGTACCCGCCCCTGTTAAACAGGGGCTGAAAAATTGTGCCTTAGGCACTGGTGCTGGTGCCACAACACTGCAACCCGGCCCTCACAGATACTGTACTTGGAGCACAGCAGTCACACGTGTTGCGAAGCATTTTTTTAAAAAATTGTAAGTACACGCCCCTGTTAAACAGGGGCTGAAAAATTGTGCCTTAGGCACTGGTGTGGTGGCATGGATCATTGAGGAGGAGGAAGAGGATAGTCAGTGAACATAAGAGGACAGTCACTCAGCATCAGCATAGGCAGTCTTGAAGGGATGTGACATTAAAAATTATTCGGTTATATCCGCCTCAGGTGCCTGGTAGCTGGTGGTGATCCAAGACTGATTCATTTTGATGAATGTCAGTCGATCAACCGAGGCGGTGGACAGGCGCACCCTATGATCAGTCACAAATCCTCCAGCAGCACTGAATGTGCGTTCGGAAAGAACGCTGGAGGCAGGACAGGCCAGTAGCTCAAATGCATACTGTGCAAGCTCTGGCCAGTGATCCATCCTCAGGACCCAGTAAGCCAGAGGATTTTCGGTGGGAAAGGTGTCCAAGTCTGACCTTGCCCCAAGGTATTCCTGCACCATGTATATCAGACGCTGGCGATGGTTGCTGGAACCGATCATACCTTGGGGCTGCGGACTAAAAAATTGTCTGAACGCATCGGTCAGACGTCCACCTTCCCCACCGCTCCTTCTGCCACTGACCGAAGCCTCAGCAACTCGTCGCCCAGGACCAGGAGTTTGTAGCCTCCCAGTTTCTGGGAACGCGTTGCACAGACCTTTCTGCAAGGCCTCCCTGAGATGTCTCATCCTCTGCTCCCTCTGCGACGGCAAGATAAGGTCCGCAACCTTACCCTTGTACCGCGGATCAAGGAGAGTGGCCAGCCAGTAATGGTCCCTCTCCTTGATCCGAAGAACATGAGGATCCTTCCGCAGGCTTTGCAGGATCAGGGAGGCCATGCAGCGTAGGTTAGCTGAGGCATTCGGTCCGGAGTCTTCTGGGTCACTGAGGATGACATGATCGCCAGCCACCTCCTCCCAGCCACGTACAAGTCCACTGGTTTGTTGGGACTGTACATCATCCCTAAAAGACTGCTGCTGCTGATGCTGAGTGCCAGGCTCCACCTCCATGCTCACACAATCCTCCTCCTCCTCCTCCTCCTCCTCCTCATCCTCTTCCTGTGTGATAGGTGGGACAGAAGGAACACTGTCCGGATAAAGGGGGCCTTGAGAGGCAAGGAAGTCCTCCTCTTCCTGCCTCTGTTCTGCCTCAAGTGCCCTGTCCATTATCCCACGCAGCGTATGCTCCAACAGGTGGACAAGAGGGACAGTGTCACTGATGCATGCACTGTCACTGCTCACCATCCTCGTGGCCTCCTCAAATGGTGAGAGGACAGTGCATGCATCCCTGATCATGCTCCACTGACGTGGGGAAAAAAAAAACAAGCTCCCCTGACCCTGTCCTGGTGCCGTAGTCGCAAAGGTACTCATTGATGGCCCTCTGCTGCGTGTGCAGTCGCTGCAGCATGGCCAACGTTGAGTTCCACCTGGTGGGCATGTCACATATTAGGCGGTTCTTGGGCAGGTTCAGCTCCTTTTGCAGCTCAGTCAGCCGAGCACTGGCATTATAAGATCGGCGGAAATGCACACAGACTTTCCTGGCCTGCCTCAGGACATCCTGTAAGCCTGGGAACCTGCCCAAGAACCGCTGCACCACCAGGTTGAGGACGTGAGCCATGCAGGGCACATGGGTGAGCTGCCCCTGTCGCAGGGCGGAGAGGAGGTTGGTGCCATTGTCAGAAACGACCATTCCTGGCTTAAGCTGACGTGGCGTCAACCACCTCTCGGCCTGCCCCTGCAGAGCTGCCAGAACCTCTGGCCCAGTGTGGCTCCTGTCCCCCAAACACACCAGCGCAAGCACGGCATGGCATCTTTTTGCCTGCGTACTTGCGTAGCCCCTTGTACGCCTACGGAGCACCGCTGGTTCCAAGGACAGAGCACTGGAGGAAGAAGAAGAGGAGGGGGTGGAGGAGAGAGGTGTGTCACAACCAGTAGCAGTAGTAGCGTTTTGGAGGCGTGGTGGCGGAACAACCTCCAACACTACTGCACCTTGTCCTGCATCCCTCCCAGCTGCCAATAGAGTGACCCAATGGGCCGTGAAAGAAAGGTACCGTCCCTGTCCATGCCTGCTGGACCATGAGTCAGCGGTAATATGCACCTTACCGCTGACCGCCCTGTCCAGCGAGGCATGGACATTGCCCTCCACATGCCGGTAGAGAGACGGAATCGCCTTCCGCGAGAAAAAGTGGCGTTTGGGAACCTGCCACTGAGGAACCGCACATTGAACAAACTCACGGAAGGGGGCCGAGTCTACCAACTGAAAAGGCAGCAGTTGAAGTGCTAGTAATTTAGCCAGGCTAGCATTCAACCGCTGGGCATGTGGATGGCTGGGAGTGTACTTCTTTCTACGGTCCAGCAGCTGGGGCAGGGAAATTTGCCTGCTGCAATCGGACGTCGGTGTACTGCAAGTACTTGGTTGTGACACACCTAATTCTACACCTTCAGTCCTCTCAGAGCAGCTTTCAGAGAGGACTGAAGGTGTAGTGGGGATGGAGATCCCAGCTGAGGAGCAAGGAGAGGTCCGCTTAGTTCTTTGGTGTGGGTCTTTTATGTGTGCCTGCCAACGAGCTGCATGGCAGGTCGCCATATGTCTGGTCATGCTTGTCGTGCCCAAGCGGCTGATGTTTTGGCCACGCGAGATACGCTTGAGACAAATATTGCAAATAGCAGTGGTGCGATCTGCTGCACTCGTCTCAAAAAAGGCCCACACCAAAGAACTTTTCTGATAACGTGCAGAGGCAGCGCCCTGCACAGGCGGAGCTCTGCGGTGTTGTACAGTTGCTGTGCTAGCCTCTACCTGGCCTCCAGGGGGCATCCTGCCTCGTTGGACATGTGACGCCGCATCCTCCTCCTCCTCGTCCTCCTCCTCATCCTCTCTCCCTTGAGGCACCCACGTGGAGTCAGTGACCTCATCATCCCCTCCCTCTTCACCACTAGAGCAAACCTGGCAGTAAGCTGCAGCTGGTGGAACAGTACTGCCAGATTCCTCAAGCTGGGTATCGTCATCCGAGCCTTCGAATCGTTGGGCATCCTCCTGGAGCATGTACCCAACACTGTGCTCAAAGAGTTCGGGGGACTCCTCAGGAGGACATGGTGGGTCTAGGGAAGGGGTGGCTGATGATGCTCTGTCAGTACCCTGAGCCTGGGTGAGAGAGGATGAGGAGGATGAGGAGGGCTTGGTCATCCATTCTACCAAGCCTTCAGCATGATGCGGCTCCACATGTCCAGCTGCCGAAAACAAAGACGCGCGTGTCCCATGGCCACGTGCTGATGACGATGCACGACCACGTCCACGTCCACGGCCACGTCCACTAGAAACAGAGCCTGCCTGCCCTGTGTTCTTGGCTCTGCACGCTCTGCCTCCCCTTGGCGGTCTTCCAGCCATTGTAGTCGGTAGTCCTGTGGGTGCTGCTGAGAAGAATATATAGGAGCTCTGTGTGATGCCACTAACACACTAGAAGTCCTATGGGTGCTTCTGCAAAGAAAATAGAGGAGCTCTGTGTGATGCCACTAACACACTAGAAGTCCTGTGGGTGCTGCTGAGAAGAAAATATAGGAGCTCTGTGTGATGCCACTAACACACTACAAGTCCTATGGGTGCTTCTGCAAAGAAAATAGAGGAGCTCTGTGTGATGCCACTAACACACTAGAAGTCCTATGGGTGCTTCTGCAAAGAAAATATAGGAGCTCTGTGTGATGCCACTAACACACTAGAAGTCCTATGGGTGCTTCTGCAAAGAAAATAGAGGAGCTCTGTGTGATGCCACTAACACACTAGAAGTCATGTGGGTGCTGCTGAGAAGAATATATAGGAGCTCTGTGTGATGCCACTAACACACTAGAAGTCCTATGGGTGCTTCTGCAAAGAAAATATAGGAGCTCTGTGTGATGCCACTAACACACTAGAAGTCCTATGGGTGCTTCTGCAAAGAAAATATAGGAGCTCTGTGTGATGCCACTAACACACTAGAAGTCCTGTGGGTGCTTCTGCAAAGAAAATAGAGGAGCTCTGTGTGATGCCACTAACACACTAGAAGTCCTGTGGGTGCTTCTGCAAAGAAAATAGAGGAGCTCTGTGTGATGCCACTAACACACTAGAAGTCCTATGGGTGCTTCTGCAAAGAAAATAGAGGAGCTCTGTGTGATGCCACTAACACACTAGAAGTCCTGTGGGTGCTTCTGCAAAGAAAATAGAGGAGCTCTGTGTGATGCCACTAACACACTAGAAGTCCTGTGGGTGCTGCTGCAAAGAATATATAGGAGCTCTGTGTGATGCCACTAACACACTAGAAGTCCTATGGGTGCTTCTGCAAAGAAAATAGAGGAGCTCTGTGTGATGGGACTAACACACTTCAAGTCCTATAGGTGCTTCTGGGAAGAAAATAAAGGTCTGTGTGATGGGGACTAACACACTTCAAGTCCTATAGGTGCTTCTGGGAACAAAATATAGCTCTGTGTGTGTGATGGGACTAACACACTTCAAGTCCTATAGGTGCTTCTGGGAACAAAATATAGCTCTGTGTGTGTGATGGGACTAACACACTTCAAGTCCTATAGGTGCTTCTGGGAACAAAATATAGCTCTGTGTGTGTGATGGGACTAACACACTTCAAGTCCTATAGGTGCTTCTGGGAACAAAATAAAGGTCTGTGTGATGGGACTAACACACTTCAAGTCCTATAGGTGCTTCTGGGAACAAAATATAGCTCTGTGTGTGTGATGGGACTAACACACTTCAAGTCCTATAGGTGCTTCTGGGAACAAAATATAGCTCTGTGTGTGTGATGGGACTAACACACTTCAAGTCCTATAGGTGCTTCTGGGAACAAAATATAGCTCTGTGTGTGTGATGGGACTAACACACTTCAAGTCCTATAGGTGCTTCTGGGAACAAAATATAGCTCTGTGTGTGTGATGGGACTAACACACTTCAAGTCCTATAGGTGCTTCTGGGAAGAAAATATAGGTCTGTGTGATGGGACTAACACACTTCAAGTCCTATAGGTGCTTCTGGGAACAAAATATAGCTCTGTGTGTGTGATGGGACTAACACACTTCAAGTCCTATAGGTGCTTCTGGGAACAAAATATAGCTCTGTGTGTGTGATGGGACTAACACACTTCAAGTCCTATAGGTGCTTCTGGGAACAAAATATAGCTCTGTGTGTGTGATGGGACTAACACACTTCAAGTCCTATAGGTGCTTCTGGGAACAAAATATAGCTCTGTGTGTGTGATGGGACTAACACACTTCAAGTCCTATAGGTGCTTCTGGGAAGAAAATAAAGCTCTGTGTGTGTGATGGGACTAACACACTTCAAGTCCTATAGGTGCTTCTGGGAACAAAATATAGCTCTGTGTGTGTGATGGGACTAACACACTTCAAGTCCTATAGGTGCTTCTGGGAACAAAATATAGCTCTGTGTGTGTGATGGGACTAACACACTTCAAGTCCTATAGGTGCTTCTGGGAACAAAATATAGCTCTGTGTGTGTGATGGGACTAACACACTTCAAGTCCTATAGGTGCTTCTGGGAAGAAAATAAAGGTCTGTGTGTGTGATGGGACTAACACACTTCAAGTCCTATAGGTGCTTCTGGGAACAAAATATAGCTCTGTGTGTGTGATGGGACTAACACACTTCAAGTCCTATAGGTGCTTCTGGGAACAAAATATAGCTCTGTGTGTGTGATGGGACTAACACACTTCAAGTCCTATAGGTGCTTCTGGGAACAAAATATAGCTCTGTGTGTGTGATGGGACTAACACACTTCAAGTCCTATAGGTGCTTCTGGGAAGAAAATAAAGCTCTGTGTGTGTGATGGGACTAACACACTTCAAGTCCTATAGGTGCTTCTGGGAACAAAATATAGCTCTGTGTGTGTGATGGGACTAACACACTTCAAGTCCTATAGGTGCTTCTGGGAACAAAATATAGCTCTGTGTGTGTGATGGGACTAACACACTTCAAGTCCTATAGGTGCTTCTGGGAACAAAATATAGCTCTGTGTGTGTGATGGGACTAACACACTTCAAGTCCTATAGGTGCTTCTGGGAACAAAATAAAGCTCTGTGTGTGTGATGGGACTAACACACTTCAAGTCCTATAGGTGCTTCTGGGAACAAAATATAGCTCTGTGTGTGTGATGGGACTAACACACTTCAAGTCCTATAGGTGCTTCTGGGAACAAAATATAGCTCTGTGTGTGTGATGGGACTAACACACTTCAAGTCCTATAGGTGCTTCTGGGAACAAAATATAGCTCTGTGTGTGTGATGGGACTAACACACTTCAAGTCCTATAGGTGCTTCTGGGAAGAAAATATAGGTCTGTGTGATGGGACTAACACACTTCAAGTCCTATAGGTGCTTCTGGGAACAAAATATAGCTCTGTGTGTGTGATGGGACTAACACACTTCAAGTCCTATAGGTGCTTCTGGGAACAAAATATAGCTCTGTGTGTGTGATGGGACTAACACACTTCAAGTCCTATAGGTGCTTCTGGGAACAAAATATAGCTCTGTGTGTGTGATGGGACTAACACACTTCAAGTCCTATAGGTGCTTCTGGGAAGAAAATAAAGCTCTGTGTGATGGGACTAACACACTTCAAGTCCTATAGGTGCTTCTGGGAACAAAATATAGCTCTGTGTGTGTGATGGGACTAACACACTTCAAGTCCTATAGGTGCTTCTGGGAAGAAAATATAGCTCTGTGTGTGTGATGGGACTAACACACTTCAAGTCCTATAGGTGCTTCTGGGAACAAAATATAGCTCTGTGTGTGTGATGGGACTAACACACTTCAAGTCCTATAGGTGCTTCTGGGAAGAAAATATAGCTCTGTGTGTGTGATGGGACTAACACACTTCAAGTCCTATAGGTGCTTCTGGGAACAAAATATAGCTCTGTGTGTGTGATGGGACTAACACACTTCAAGTCCTATAGGTGCTTCTGGGAACAAAATATAGCTCTGTGTGTGTGATGGGACTAACACACTTCAAGTCCTATAGGTGCTTCTGGGAAGAAAATTAAGGTCTGTGTGATGGGACTAACACACTTCAAGTCCTATAGGTGCTTCTGGGAACAAAATATAGCTCTGTGTGTGTGATGGGACTAACACACTTCAAGTCCTATAGGTGCTTCTGGGAACAAAATATAGCTCTGTGTGTGTGATGGGACTAACACACTTCAAGTCCTATAGGTGCTTCTGGGAAGAAAATAAAGCTCTGTGTGTGTGATGGGACTAACACACTTCAAGTCCTATAGGTGCTTCTGGGAACAAAATATAGCTCTGTGTGTGTGATGGGACTAACACACTTCAAGTCCTATAGGTGCTTCTGGGAACAAAATATAGCTCTGTGTGTGTGATGGGACTAACACACTTCAAGTCCTATAGGTGCTTCTGGGAACAAAATATAGCTCTGTGTGTGTGATGGGACTAACACACTTCAAGTCCTATAGGTGCTTCTGGGAAGAAAAATATAGCTCTGTGTGTGTGATGGGACTAACACACTTCAAGTCCTATAGGTGCTTCTGGGAACAAAATATAGCTCTGTGTGTGTGATGGGACTAACACACTTCAAGTCCTATAGGTGCTTCTGGGAAAAAAATATAGCTCTGTGTGTGTGATGGGACTAACACACTTCAAGTCCTATAGGTGCTTCTGGGAACAAAATATAGCTCTGTGTGTGTGGGATGGGACTAACACACTTCAAGTCCTATAGGTGCTTCTGGGAACAAAATATAGCTCTGTGTGTGTGATGGGACTAACACACTTCAAGTCCTATAGTCCTATAGGTGCTTCTGGGAACAAAATATAGGAGCTCTGCCTGCCTGCCACGAACACACTACAAGTCCTATAGGTGCTTCTGGTAACAAAATATAGGAGCTCTGCCTGCCTGCCACGAACACACTACAAGTCCTATAGGTGCTTCTGGTAACAAAATATAGGAGCTCTGCCTGCCTGCCACGAACACACTACAAGCCCCTCTTTCTCAATCAATCTTTGTAACTGAATCTATCTAACTCAATCTCCGTAAGTGAATCTCTCTACCTAACTAAATCCAGCAGAGTGTCACAGATCTAGCCTGCTCAATCTGCGCCGGAACAGCATGTGACCGGCGCAGACGGCGTGGCGGCCTTTTATAGGGGGGGGCGTGTACTACAGCCCCTGAGCTGTAATTGGCTACAGGCGTCCTGCCTGTAGCCAATTATGGCTCTTCGAGTTTCCGGGGCTGTGATTGGCCAAGCATGCGGGGTCACAGTGCATGCTTGGCCAATCATCAGCCAGCAATGCACTGCGCCGGCCGCGCCGGCCGCAATGCATTGCGGGGCCGCTCGCATCACACGAACGTGATGCGAGCGTCCAAAATAGTTCTGGGCTCGCCGAGCGAGCGAACGCCCGGTGCTCGATGCGAACGTGGGTTCGCATCGAGCACCGGGCCCATCCCTATTAGCAGGGTTTCCCAGGGCCATCCACCTAGCCCTGCCCCAGAAGTGGAAGAGATTGTGTGCACCGATGCCCAACCACTTATGTTTCATGATGAGTACATGGGAGGACCATCACAGCGCGTCTCGGGTGCAGACCGACAAGGAGGGCAGGGGTGAAGACTGGGTGGAAGATGATGTGGAGGACGATGAGGTCCTTGACCCCACATGGAATCAACGTCATGCAGATGACCAGTGTTGTTCGGAGGAAGAGGCGGTGGTCGCACAGAGCCACCAGCACAGCAGAAGAGGGAGCAGGGTGCAAAAGCGGAGCGTCCGTCCCCTAGACAGTACGTCTGCTACTGCCCAATGCAGCAAGGGACCGAGCACACCAAAGCCAGGTCCAAGGAGTTCACTAGCGTGGCAGTTCTTCAGACAATGTGCTGATGACAAGACACAAGTGGTTTGCACGCTGTGCAATCAGAGCCTGAAGGGAGGCAAAAATGTTCTCAACCTGAGCACAACCTGCATGACCAGGCATCTAAGTGCAAAGCACGAGATGCAGTGGAGTAGACACCTCAAAAACCAAGAAAGGTCTCTGGCTCCTCCTGCTTCCTCTTCTGCTGCAGTCTCGGCCTCTTCATCCACCTCTGTATTGACAGTGACACCTGCCAACCCGCAAACAGAGGATCTGCCAGCAACACTACCAACTGGGTCACCAACCATCTCCACAATGTCCCATGGAAGCGTTCAGCTCTCTATTTCCCAAACACTGGAGCGGAAGAGGAAGTACCCCCCTAGCCACCCACGATCCCTGGCCCTGAATGCCAGCATTTCAAAATTCCTCGCCTTTGAAATGCTGTCATTCCGTCTGGTGGAGACGCAGAGTTTTAAACGGCTGATGTCATTGGCTGTCCCACAGTACGTCGTGCCCAGCCGCCACTACTTTTCCAGACGAGCTATCCCTTCCCTGCACAACCAAGTTGGGGACAAAATCAGGTGTGCACTGCGCAACGCCATCTGTGGCAAGGTCCACCTAACTACGGATGCGTGGACCAGTAAGCACGGTCAGGGACGTTATATCTTCCTAACAGCACACTGGGTAAATGAAGCGGCGGCTGGGCCTGAGGCGGATAGCAGTTTGGCGCATGTCCTTCCACCACAGAGGATTGCAGGGCACTTCAGTTTGCCTCCTGTTGCTAACTCCTCCTACTCCGCCTCCTCAGCCTCTACCGCCTCCTCATCCAGTCAGCGTAACACCTTCACGACCAACTTCAGCACAGCCAGGGCTAAACGACAGCAGGCAGTTTTAAAACTTTCCTGTTTGGGGGAAAAACCCCACACCGCACATGAGTTGGGGAGGGACATGGAACAACAGACCGATGAGTGGTTGGTGGCAGTGGGCCTGAAGCCCGGCAAGGTGGTGTGTGATAATGGGCAAAATCTCATAGCAGCTCTGGGCCTTGCCGGTTTGACGCACATCCCTTGCCTGGTACATGTGCTGAACTTAGTGGTCCAGAGGTTTCTTAAGAATTACCCCGATATGCCAGAGCTGCTGCAGAAAGTGCGGGCCGTCTGTGCGCACTTTTGGCGTTCTCACCCTGCTGCTGCTCGCCTGTCAGCGCTGCAGCGTAACTTCGGCCTTCCCGCTCACCATCTCATATGTGACGTGCCCACAAGGTGGAACTCCACCTTGCACATGCTTGCCAGACTGTGCGAGCAGCAGCAGGCGATAGTGGAGTGTCAGCTGCAGCACGCACGCGCGAGTCACTCTGTGGAACAGCACCACTTCACCGCCAATAACTGGGCCTCCATGCGAGTACACTGTTTTGAGTACTCCACCAACATGGCCAGTGCCGATGACGCCGGTCTCAGCGTTACTATCCCAGTTCTATGCCTCCTTGAAAAAACTCTT
The DNA here is from genome assembly GCA_028564925.1 of Lithobates sylvaticus. NCBI lineage: Eukaryota > Metazoa > Chordata > Amphibia > Anura > Ranidae > Lithobates > Lithobates sylvaticus. The sequence goes on along the minus strand of CM053031.1, from coordinate 292,776,001 downwards.
CAGGCGATGATGGAAGAGGATGTGGCACAGGATGAGGAGGAGGAGGAGGAGGAGGAAGAGGGTTCATTTCCAAGGCTTTCAGGGCAGTCATTTACAAGTGGCTACGAGGGTGGGTTCCTGCACCAACAAGCGCCAGGTACACAATTGTCTGGCAGCAAGGGCACAGTTCTGGAGGATGAGGAGGTGGAGGATGAGGAGGAGATGGAGGAGGAGGAACCATGTTCACAGCAGGGTGGCACCCAGACCAGCTCATGTCCATCACTGGTGCGTGGCTGGGGGGATACAGAGGACACAGACGATACACCTCCCACAGAGGACAGATTTTCCTTGCCTCTAGGCAGCCTGGCACACATGAGAGATTACATGCTGCAGTGTCTCCGCAACGACCGCCGAGTTGCCCACATTTTAACTGGTGCTGATTATTGGGTGGCCACCCTGCTGGATCTCGTTACAAGGAAAACATGCCGTCCTTAATTACCTCACTGGAGCATGATCGTAAGATGACCGCCACATCCACCGCCACCTCAACCTCCTACTCCATATGGACCTCGTCCTCCTAGGTCAAGACTATAATTTTTTATTTTTTTAATTTCCAAGTATTTTATTTTCCCACTATCTTATCCATTAAATTGAATAATCTTTTCCAGAAAGTGCGTACTCTGGGGTATTCCCACCATATGTGCGGCATCGTGCCGTTGAGTTTCTGAGGTTCTTAAGGACTTCCTGTACCTCTTCTGCTGAGAAGGGGGCCTCCAGCATTTTATTTGTATTTTTTTTTTTTTTTATGTTATTTTAAGTTATTTCCCTATCCACATTTGTTTGCAGAACACTTGCCATGCCCTGAACAACATTGTGTTGCCATTTGCAGCCCTCTAGCCCTTTCCATGACTATTTTACAGCCATTTTAGTGTTCAAAAGTTTGGGTCCCCATTGACTTCAATGGGGTTCGGGGTCAAGTTCGGGTCAAGTTCGGTCCCGAACCCAGACTTTTTCCGAAGTTTGGCCGAACCCGCCGAACCCGAACATCCAGGTGTCCGCTCAACTCTACCTGTGACAGATGCATGTGTGTGCGTGCATGAGCATGCGCACATTTCCTAAGTGCCTGCGTAGGGCAGTGAACTGGCCTACGACTGCTCACAGGAATCCACCCAGAGGGTCCATGTTGCTTACTGGCACACCCTTCCTGACAAGTGGTCACTAAAGAGCCAAGAAATGCATTCATAGTGTTTTAACCTGTTCAATAAAAACTGACCAATAACCTGTTCAATACAAATTAACCATCCACTTGAAAGGACCTTTTTTTATGAAATGGGTGCCCCTGCTGACCACACACAGGTTCCTTTTTGGAGCCTTGTCTTTTCTATCACCATTCACTGGATCTAATTGCAACCTACTGCAATGCAATAATTTCTAGGAAACCTTGGTGAGCATTGAGTTAAACCACCTACACTCTGCATGAGACAATCATAGTCTTCACATATACTAAAAGAGCTTGCTTGTCCCTAAGACAGGTACCCAGCAACCTTATGAATGTTGCTTTCTTTTTGCCATACTTTTTACATACATAGAAATGAATACTACCCTTGGAATGATCTCTCTCATGGCTTTTTATCCCTTTTTTCTCCCTGTCTTTACTTATCTGGAGCACCACTGACTCATTCTTATGATGATGGCCTTCAACCGCTACATGGGCATCTGTTGTTCTTTAACCACTTCAATACAGGGCATTTATACACCCTTCCTGCCCAGACCAATTTTTAGCTTTCAGCGCTCTCACATTTTGAATGAAAATTACTCAGTTATGCTACATTGTACCCAAACAACATTTTTAGCATTTTTTTTCTCACAAACAGAGCTTTCTTTTGATGGTATTTAATCAATGCTGGGCTTTTTTTTATTTTTTTTGCAATATAAGTGAAAAAAGAGAGCAAATTTAGAAAAAAAAGCACTTTTTTTTTAGTTTCTATTGTAAAATTTTGCAAATAAGTAATTTGTCTTCATAAATTTGGGCCAATTTCTATTTATTTCTATTTCTATTATATTATATTTATTTATATTAGGGCTGTTACTGATTAAAATTTTCGTGTTCGATTAATCGTTTTTTTTTAATCAATGAATCTACTAATTTTCATTAATTATAACGCACATACAGATCCAACTACTTTTAGCTGATCTCCTTGCATTGCAACTCTGCATTAGTCAGTGGTAAATGTGGTATACACTATATACAATCACCCAACACTAGTTAGTTTCCACAATCCATGACTTAACTTCACAGTTCACACAAATACGTTTTAAATTCAAACTGTAGCACTGACGTAAGTCATTTTTTTTCCACAGTAGCGTGACAATCCCTCCACCTCCGGTCTAACTGATCACTCTCACCTTATGGCATGGACCCCTGTGCAAACAGGTGGTCATACAAGCGGGTATCAAAAGGGTAACACGGGCCATAAACTTCTCTCATGTCTCCTTATATCTCAGCAAGGACGCAGGTCATGGGTAGAAAGAAAAGATCTAAGTGCTCACCGCTTAAGTATAATATAAAATTTTTGTGTTCAAACACAAAACTACTTGCATAAAGATGATAAAAACACAGCATGTAAAGCCGACAATCGTGTTAGTGCCGTAGGGCAGCAGCAGGTGATGTCATGCATAGCTCCTCCCTCATACGTGTTACGTTTAATCAGAACTTCGACGTCACCAAACTCCTCCCCTTCCCTTTGTTAGCAGACGGAGGCACTTGGGGAAGGGGGGTGACATCACGGACATCGACGGAACTCCCCGAAGACCCAGAAGCCAGTGGAGAGGTGAGTACCGAACAAAATAATTTTCATCGATCAAAAAAATTAATCGATTAATCGCTGCTGGGCTTTTTATTTTTTGAAAAAAAAGCACTTTTTTTAGTTTATATTGTAAAATTTTGCAAATAGGTAATTTTTCTTCATAAATTTGGGCCAAAATGTATACTGCTACATAGATATATATCTCTCTCTATATATATCTAAATATTTATATTTATATTTATTTATATTTATATTATATTATATTATATTATATTTATATTTATATCTATATATATTATTTATTGTCACTGTATAAAGATGCTAGGTTTATTATTTCTATTTTTTTTTTTGTAATCAGAATTTTCTTTACCCAGGGAATCAATGATCTCTCTCTACTAATTTAGAGAAACTATTCTGTGTATCTGAGGGACGGCAAGCTGTGAAATACACAGAGGACATTTATATTTGGTGGGACCAATTTAATACAAATCCCTTACTAACATCATAGAAAATATATTAGGTCCATGGTTCGAGGACTGACAGTCTGCTTTATAAAATGGCCATTGTCTGCATAACAAAAGAATCTTTTCCTGCTCACTGGAGAATTCATCTGTTTTCTTTAATTTCTTCTCAGTTCAATTTCTTAAATTTTTCTACTCTATTGAAAGAAAATCTAATCAGGTACATTAGTACACTATCATTGGCTAGTCTAGAATCAGTTCCTCTGTACAGGGTTGTCCACACTTCTCTATATTGGGTCATATTAAAGGTTTAATTAAGTAGCAACAATTAAATAGGAATAACAAATAAAAAATATTTTAGAAACTTATTTATTAAAAGCTGATTTTTTTTTTTCAATTTTTACCATATAAATAAATATTTGGGCCTAGATTAGCCAAGTTTGTTTTGCTATTCTTTATAATTCTATTATCATGAGATGATGGAATAAGTGGATGATACATAGATATCAAATTAATCTTGACGTTATTTCACTGTGTATAAATACTGTATCTGCTGTCTTAATATAATAAAAATGTCATAATAAATGTTTTGCCTTTTTTCATGATAAACATTGCCTCTGAATGATGTGCAGTTTTTAAAGCTATGATGTGTATTACTCCCTGCATTCACTAACATTCCAAACACATTTTTGAAGACCTGACACTTTTTTTTTTACTAAAATTGTTGCTGAAGTATTATATTGTAGAATTGAATTATTCTGGATGGATATTGAGAAATCGCTAGAACTCTCCCCATTTGCCGTACATTTCAGTTGACTGCTTGTGACTGTTTCTTCTCATTCCAAATGTTCTAGATTTTGTCACAAATCCTAAACAAGTCATAACCTCCTACCTTTAACCCTTATCTCTTAATGCATTATATCTTAACCTCCTCACTCACAATACTTACCCCAAAAGCAAACTTGAACGCTTAGCCACTCTTTTCTTAAAATATGTTGAAGGCCAAACATTTAAAGCAGATATGAATTGTCCAATGTTCCCATAATGTTCCAATGTTCCCAACATTTTTCCATAATGTCAAAAAGTGTTTACATTTTCTGTTTTTATTTACATTTTTATTTTAATCATGTTGGGTGATTTTATTTTTATTTTGATGTTTAATTTTTATTGTAATCATGTTGGGTGATCTAACTAGAAAGGTGTAACCACAGACAATTTATTTTCCTAAGGTCACAACACTTATGCCGCGTACACACGACTGGAATTTACGACAGAAAAAGTCAGACGGAATCTTTTCATCGGATATTCCGATCGTGTGTGGGCCTCATCTGACTTTTTTTTTCGAGAATTCTGACGGACCTAGAAATAGAACATGTTCTAAATATTTCAGACGGAACCAATTCCTATTGGGAAAACTGCTCGTCTGTATGCTGTTCCGACGGACCAAAAACGACTCGTGTGATCGTGTGTACACAAGACAGTTTCAGTGGAATTCCGTCGGAACTCCTTCGGAAAAACCTTCAGAGTTTATTCCGACGGGAAAACCGGTCATGTGTCCGCAGCATAACTCAGTTCTAGCATGCTGTTCCTGCTAATACTGTACATGTTGTGGATATTACGAGTGCGGTGGGAGGGGGAAAAGGAAGCCAAAATGTAATTTCTTTGTGGGACAATTCCCATATGATGCTTGAACCTTAAAGTGGAAGATTTAACTCTTAATTTACAAGAAAGCACTGCTGAATCTCCTGTAATGTAAAGAGGTCTCCATTGGAGGTGAACCCCTGGGCTGGCACATGGTGTCACAGGTGGCACATCGGTTTGAAAAACATGGCATATCCAGTACTGTATGCAGAGTGGCACGTGTGTTGTTAATCATGTTGGATTTATGAGATTGCACATTATATACCTGTTTTTGTGTATTCAAGTTTGCATAAGGGCTTTTATGGCTACATCTATTTCAAATGGAGAGGTTTACACAGTATATAAGAGGCATGTTTTTGATCAGATGTATCCAATACATAATTTATATCACAGATTTTTTTTTGGATAGTGCAGAGCATTTTGTTTGGTATTTTTATTTGTCAGGAATGTGAACCACTTTTTTGGTCTTGGTTGGCTATACTTATTTGCTTTTGAGTCACATTTTTCTTTTAGCTTTTTTTTTTTTATTAATTTTATTATTTTGGTTTTACGGACAGTAGTTGGTTTTAAATTTCATTTTTACTAAGCAACACTACTTTAATTTCCTTATCTCTCGAATCATCAGCACTAAGATCTTGCAGTACTTAGATCATGGTGCCAAAATGAAATTTGCTATTTTTGAGTTTTAAATGGACAATTTATTCACAACAGATATTTTATCTAATGAATGGCAATGCATTGAATCACTCACAAGCACTCACTTTGATATCCATCTGGACATGCATGACAATCTTTCCACATGTGAATTATTTGGTTCTTCCACTTGTAACTACCATTAGGATAGTTTTCCACTCTCACGTTTTTATTATTATTTTTATTATTTTTTTTTTTTGTATTATTATCATTATTATTATTTCATTATATTACAATATAGGACCCACCACTGTGCACCTATAACTAAAATATCAAGCAAAAGTTTAATTGGCTTATAGTGAAAAATCAAAACAGAAATGAAAAATAACACTTTTAAAACTGTAAAATCAATTTCCAAATATTTGTTTGGATTCTAGATTTTAAAAGCAAAGATGGAATCTGGTTTTCAACAATTTCCAGACACTCAGAACAAGTCTTCTGTCAGTAAAGTTTTCATTGTTGGGTTCAAAATTACCTTTAAGTACAGACTTTTTCTCTTCAACGTGTTCTTAATTATCTACATCCTGACTTTAGCATGCAATCTCCTGATCATCTTGCTGACGCTCTTCTCTGAACTGTCACGTTCACCCATGTATGTGTTCCTCTCAAATCTTTCACTGTCTGAGGTCTTGTTCACCAGCAGCCTTGCTCCCCCCATGCTCCATGTAATACGTAGAGATGGTGCTACATTTCCTCTTGTTGGCTGTTTCATACAGTTTTTCTTATTCGGGTTATTTGCTGGGACAGAGAGTTTTCTTCTCTCTGTAATGTCCTATGACAGATTGATGGCCATCTGTAAACCTCTTAATTACAGGCTAATTATGAATCCCAGGTTGTGTCTTTCTCTGATTCTTGTCTGCTGGACTTTTCCATTTTTGATTATGTTCATCCCTCTAAGTTTACTAAAAACTTTGAACTTTTGTAGCTCAAATATCATTGACCATTTCTTCTGTGACTTCAGTCCGTTACTGAAGCTGTCTTGTTCTGACACTTCCACTGTTGAAATGGTTGTATCTTTGCTTTCATCATCAACAACCATGTTGCCATTCCTCACGATTGTAGTGTCTTATGGCTTTATCATCCAAGCGATCACCAGGATTTCTTCAGCAAAGGGCAAAAAGAAAGCTTTCTCCACCTGCAGTTCCCACCTTGGAGTGGTCTCCACCTATTATGCCACCATGATTATAGTATATGTGGTTCCACCTGGACACCTATTGGTTGCAAACAAAGTCCTATCTTTGCCCTATACAGTGATCACCCCTCTACTGAATCCGTTCATTTATACCCTGAGGAACGAAGAGATCAAGGCAGCAATAAAGCAAACTCTGACATCTATAAGGAGAATCTAAATGTTTGTTGTGGTCCAAACAAGGAAAAAGAAACACAGTGCCAGGGGATGTTCCTAAATAATTAAATATTTACTAACAAATATATATATTTTTTTTAAATAATATGTTCAAAATACACAATATAAAAACTATGTGTCGATATAGAATGGCAAACACATCTAATCTTACTGAATTGCCCTACAAACACTGACTCCACTTATTGCCAAAACTATTGAATTGGTTTGATTGGTATCTTTCCGTTTCATTGGTTAATGGTGTTTTTTTTTTAAGCAAGCTATTCCAGCCTTGATTTTACTCTCTGTGGCTACACTTTGTCTGTGATGTTGCCAGGTTATGTCCGGCTATTGTGGGTGCATGAACCAAGAATTCCACCATCTCCAGGTTTCACCTGCCTATTCGAGATGCTCCGGTGCCCTACAGTTTACTGTCATAGTCGGCACATGTCTGCTTGTCAGTTTTTTTCATGCTGGCTTTGCTCTCGTCATCTTGAGAAACAAGGTTATTTTTTGCATGTTAATACTGTGAAAACTCTTATTGTTTCTCTTATGTTTTGCTGACAGTGACATCTTGAATCAAATGTGTTTCTAGAGGGTTCTATTGTATTGGGGAGTGGGTCAAATATTGAGTTTAATGGTATATTAAACACTGATGTTTGTTTTGCCAGTTACATTGAAAAAGATGGAGTGCACTGAAAAGACACTCATTAACCACTTCAGATTTGGCTGCTCAATGACCAGGCCATTTTTTGCGATACGGTACTGCGTCGCTTTAACTGACAATTGCGCGGTCATGCAAAGTTGTAACCAAACAAAATTGACGTCCTTTTTTTCCCACAAATAGAGCTTTATTTTGGTGGTATTTGATCACATCTGCATTTTTTATTTTTTTGCGTTATAAACAAAAGAATAGCATCAATAACACAATATCTTTTACTTTTTGCTATAATACATATCCCACGAGTCCACACCCCACACTATATATAAGGCCGCCTACACAGCGGCCCTGTGTAGTGTTGTTGGCGTGGATGGAGAGATAGTGTGATTTAGATTAAGCAGGCAGGTTATTCAGTTATTGGCAGTGTATTTGATATATACATATATATATATATGTGTATATATATATATATATATATATATATATATATATATACTCTGCATCCCGGGTTAACTATTTCTAATATACTTCAGGTGGTGTATTAATATATATGTATATATATATAAACAGTCTTGTATATATATATATATATATATATATATATATATATAGGGATGAGCCTGATGGCCTGATGTTCAAGTCAAACGTAAGTTCAACTAGAACATCGGGTGTTTGGGTGTTCGCCTGTTCGCCCAATAGAGCAACAGCAATTTGGGGTGCTTGTGGCAAATTCGAAAACGGGGGAACACCCTTTAAAAGTCTATGGGGGAAATCAAAAGTGCTAATTTTAAAGGCTAATATGCAAGTTATTGTCCTTAATAGTATTTGGGGACCCGGGTCCTGCCCCAGGGGACATGTATCAATGCAAAAAAAGTTTTGAAAACTGACGTTTTTTTCGGGAGCAGTGATTTTAATAATGCTTAGAGTGAGACAATAAAAGTGAAATATTCCTTTAAATTTCATACCTGGCGGGTGTCTATAGTATGCCTGTAAAGTGGCGCATGTTTCCTTTGTTTAGAACAGTCCCTGCACAAAATTTAATTTCTAAAGAAAAAAGTAATTTAAAAATACTCGCGGCTATAATGAATTGTCAGTCCCGGCAATACAGATAAAAGAAGTCATTGAAAAAAAAAGGCATGGGATCCCCCCAGTCAATTACCAGTCCCTATAGGTCTGGTATGAATATTAAGGGGAGCCCCGAACCAAAATAAAAAAAATGGTTTGGGGGTCCCCCTCAAAATCCATACCAGACCCTTATCTGAGCATGCAACCTGGCAAGCCACAGGAAAAGAGGGGGGATGAGAGAGTGCCCCCCCTCCTGAACTGTACCAGACCACATGCCCTCAACATGGGGAGGGTGCTTTGGGGGTAGCCCCTCAAAGCACCTTGTCCCCATGTTGATGGGGGCAAGGGCCTCATCCCCACAACCCTTGCCCGGTGGTTGTGGGGGTCTGTGGGCGGGGGCTTATCATAATCTGGAAGCCCCCTTTAAAAAGGGGACTCCCAGATCCCGGTCTCCCCCCCTTTAAAAAAATGGTCAAAATGACACGGCTTGGGACAAGTCCTTTATTAAAAAATAAAAAAATAAAAAATGTCCCACAAAGTCTTCTTCTTCTTCTCTTGCTCCGCTGATGGACCAAAAAAAAGAAAAAAAAAAAACGTGACCGACCCGCCTCCATGAGAGGCTCCCGCCATATAACGCACCTGTGTGTTTGGTACTATCTGGATAAAGGGGGCCTTTATCCAGAGGAAGTCCTCCTTATCCTCCTGCTGTTTTGCCTCAAGTGCCCTGTCTATTATTCCATGAAGCGTGCTCCAACAGGAAGACCAGGAGAGGCACAGTATCACTGATGCATGCATTGTCACTGCTCACCATCCTCGTGGCCTCCTCAAATGGTGACAGGACAGTGCATGCATCTTGATCAGTAGTCACTGGCGTGGCGAAAAGAAGCCAAGCTCCCCTGACCCTGTCCTGGTGCCATACTCACACAGGTACTCATTGATGGCCCTCTGCTGCGTGTGCAGCCACTGCAGCATTGCCAACGTTGAGTTCCACCTGGTGGGCATGTCACAAATGAGGTGGTTGGTGGGCAGGTTGCATTCCCTTTGAATGTCAGCCAGCCGTGCACTGGCTTTGTATGACCGGCAGTCAGCGGAAATGACCACAGACTTTTCTGGCCTGCCTCAGGAGATCCTGTAAGCCTGTGTACCTGCTCAAGAACCGCTGCACCACCAAATTCAGGACGTGTGCCAAACATGGAACATGGGTCAAGTGTCCCTGTCCGAGGGCGGAGAGAAGGTTTGTGCTATTGTCACATACAATCATTCCTGGCTGAAGCTGGCATAGCGTCAACCACCTCTGAGCCTGCCCCTGCAGAGCTGACAGAATCTCTGCCCCAGTGTGGCTCCTGTCCCCTAAGCAGACCAACGCAAGCACCGCATGGCATCTTTTTGCCTGAGTGCTTGCGTAGCCCCTTGAACGCTTACAGAGAACCGCTGGTTCAGAGGACAAATCTGCAGAAGAGGCCATAGAGGAAGAAGAAGAGAAGGGGTGGAGGAGAGAATTGAGAGCATTTTGGAGGTGTGGTGGCGGACCAAGCTCCAACAACACTGAACCCTAGGCTGCATCCTTCCCAGCTGCCAGCAGAGTTACCCAGGGCACCATGAAGGAAAGATAACATCCCTGCCCATGCCTGCTAGACCATGAGTCAGTGGTAATATGCACCTTACTGCTGACCGCCCTGTCCAACGAGACCAAAACATTGCCTTCCACATGCCGGTAGAGAGCCGGAATGGCCTTCCGTGAAAATAAATGGTGTTTTGGAACCTGCAACTGAGGTACAGCACATTCTACAAATTCACAAAAGGGGGCAGAGTCTACCAGCTGAAAAGGCAGCAGTTGCAGTGCTAGCAAATTGGCCAAGCTAGCATTCAGATACTGAGCATGTGGATGGCTGGAACCAAATTTGTTTTTACAGTTTAGCAACTGGGGTAGGGAAATTTGCCTGCTAAAATCAGATGGTGGTTTACTGATAGCAGATTGGCTGCAAGTACTTGGGACACCTATTTCTATACCTTCATTCCTCTCAGTGCAGGTTTTTGAGAGGACTGGAGGTATAGTGGGGTTGGAGATCCCAGATGAGGAGCAAGGAGAAGTCTGGCTTTTTCTTTGATGTGGGTCTTTCAAGTGCTGCTTCCAACGGACTGCATGTCCACAGTCACTCCTTCTGTAGCCCCACCATCATGCACGGAGGAGTTCCCCAAGCTATTTGTTATAATGACAATTTTGTAAAAATAAAATAAAAAAAAAAAACATCCTTTTTCCCAAGATTTGTGGGAAAAAATTACAACTTCAAAAAACTCACCATGCCCCTTACTAAATACCTTGGACTGTCTTCTTTTCAAAAAGGGGTCATTTGGGGGGTATTTGTACTTTCCTGACATTTCAGAGCCTCAAGAAATGAGATGTCAGCGCATCAGGTGTGATCAGATGTGATCAATTTTCAATGATTTGCACCATAGCTTGTAGACTCTATACCTTTCAAGGAGACTAAATAATATCCACTAATTTGGGTTATTTTTACCAAATAGCATTATAGATTTTGGCCCAAATTTACGAACAAAAATGACTTATTTGCAAAATGTTATCATAGAAACTAAAAAAAGGGTTGTTTTTTCAAAATTGACTTATGTCGCAAAAAATAAAAAACCCAGTGGTGATTAAATACCACCAAAAGAAAGCTCTATTTGTATGAAAAGAATTATAACAATTTTGTTTTGGTACAAGTGACTGAGTAATTGGCATTCAAAGTGTGAGAGCACCGAAAACTAAAAATTGGTCTGGGAAGGAAGGGTGTATAAATGCCCTGTATTGAAGTGGTTAAGAAAACTATGAAATATACAGAGGAATTGATAGAATAGGTGTTGGAAGGGAAGAGTAGAAATAGAGAATAAGAAGAGGAGGAAAGGGGCAGAGGAGACCAACAATGGGAGGGGAGGGCAGTGGGGTGGTAGGAGGTTATTACATATATATATATACAGTATACATATACATGCACTGTTTCTTTTAAATATTTGATATGTGTTGGTCTGCTTTTTAGAAAATCAAATAAAGTTTAAATAAAAAATAAAAAATAAAGAACTGAATAATGCAGATAGCAGGGGGAGGACATATAAGACAGAAATCACATTGGGCACTTTGGATTGAGACAAGTGCACACGATACAAGGATATGATTTGTTCAATTTTTTTGTTGGTCGCTGCCATTACTACTAAAAATAAATAAATAAATAAATAAAAGTTCCAGTATGTATGCCATAGTTTGTAAACTCTATAACTTTTGTGCAAACAAATCAATATACGCTTATTGGGATTTTCTTTCCAAAAATATGTAGCAGAATACATATTGGCCTAAATGTACGAACAAATGAAAATTAAAAAAAAAATGTTTTATTGGATATGGTTTATAGCAGAAAATAAAAAAATATGTTTTTTTTTTTTTTCAAAATTGATCACGCAATTGTCAGTTAAAGAAACGCAGTGCCGTATGGCAAAAAAAATACTTTTCTATGAAGGGAGTAAATCTTCTGGAGGTCAAGTGGTTAATAAACTTGGGGTACAGAAATAAGACAATACATGTTACTGGATACTATCGACCATACAGAATATTTGTAAGAATATAAGTAATAATTTTAACCCCCCTGGCGGTATTCTCGAGTCTGGCTCGGGGCGAGATTTGTGTACCAAAAGCGGTAACCCCGAGCCAGACTCGGGCTCGCATTGCAGAATACAGGGGGAAGTTACTTACCTTGTCCCCTGGATCCTGCGATGTCTCCCCACTGTGTGTGCGAGCCGTCTGCTCGCTCGATTCACACAGTGCCGAGTGCCGCTGATCTCCGTTCCCTGCGACGTTACGACGCACGGGAGCGGAGATCGGCGCCAAATTAAAAAAAGTTAAAAAACACAATACACATACAGTACTGTAATCTTACAGATTACAGTACTGTATAAAAAAATACACACCCCCTTTGTCCCTAGAGGTCTGCCCAGTGCCCTGCATGTCATTTTATATAATAAAAAGATTTTTTTTTCTGCCTGGAAACTGGAGATTGTCCATAGCAACCAAAAAGTGTCCCTTTATGTCAAAAGTGGTTTTAGACCAGCTAGAAAACAGCGATAATAAATTAGAATCACAATTTATCATCAAACACTAAGTTTAATGACAGCGACTATTCTGCAACTGAGCAAATTTTAGTGTTTTTGATTTGATTACTTTATTGAATAATTTTTATATATATTTTTATTTTATTATAATTTATGATTTTGTGTTTCAAACTTTATCATACCCGGGATGTCTACTAGACTCTGGTTTGGACAGATTTAAGTGAGTTATTCATAAAAATTGCATGCCTACAATATAAAAACGCCAAATTTCCATGCAAAATAATTGTACCGCATTCAGCACAAAATTCCAGACAGAATCATACCGCCAGGGAGGTTAAGACACTAGTGTGGAGGTTCTGTGCATCCATTGTGTATGTTTTAAATAACAATAAATGATGAACTACCTGGGTTTGGTGAATGGCACATAGCTCTTTGTATTTATTTGCCAATATATACACACTATATTGCCAATAGTATTGGGACGCCTGCCTTTACACACACATGAACTTTAATGGCATCCCAGTCTTAGTCCGTAGGGTTCAATATTGAGTTGGCCCTCATTTTGCAGCTATAACAGCTTCAACTCTTCTGGGAAGGCCATCCACAAGGTTTAGGAGGGTGTCTATGGGAATGTTTGACCATTCTTCCAGAAGCGCATTTGTGAGGTCAGGCACTGATATTGGACGAGAAGGCCTGGCTCACAGTCTCCACTCTAATTCATCCCAAAGGTGTTATATCAAATTGGGGGCAGGACTCTGTGCAGGCCAGTCAAGTTCCTCCACCCCAAACTCTGTCATACATGTTTTTATGGACCTTGCTTTGTGCACTGGTGCGCAGTCATGTTGGAACAGGAAGGGGTCATCCCCAAACTGTTCCCACAAAGTTGGGAGCATGACATTGTCCAAAAAATCTTGGTATGCTGAGGCCTTAAGAGTTCCCTTCACTGGAACTAAGGGGCTAAGCCCAACCCCTAAAAACAACCCCCCACCATAATCCCCCCTCCACCAAATTATTTGGACCAGTGAACAAAGCAAAGTCTATAAAGACATGGATGAGCAAGTTTGGGGTGAAGGAACCTGACTGGCCTGACCTCAAAGGGTGGGCCAACTGAATATTGAACCCTACAGACGAATGCCCAGTACACACAGTCGGATATTCCGATGGAAAAAGTCAGATCTGATTATGTTGTTGGAAAATCCGATCGTGTGTGAGCTCTAGCGGATTTTTTGAGAACAGGACGTAAATTTTCCGACAACAAAATCCGATCATACTTTTTCCGATCGTGTGTAGAGAATTCCGACGCATGCTCAGAAGAAATTTGGAGACAAAAGCTATTGGCTACTGGCCTCTACGTAGTCCCGTTGTACGTTTTGTACGTCACCTATGTCGCCTCGTTCGGAACCATTGGATTTTCTGACAACTTTGTCCGACCGTGTGTATGCAACACAAGTTTCGGACAAAATCCGTCGGATTTTGTGGTCGGAATGTCCAGTTCATGTATGTGTAAAGGCAGGTGTCCCAATACTTTTGGTAATATAGAGTAGGTTACCTTGCTGTGTTTATTACTTATTTTTATTAATATTACAATTCATGTTTAATCTGTGCAATTTAATTTCCCCTTGTGGTCCTTTGCTTAAAAAAAGAATAATTAGAGTGTGCAGAGGAATGATGTAAAGTCAGGAGGATTGGATACAGTGTTTATATCATTATAAAAGAAACCAACACAGCTGATATTCTCAATGCAGCCTGCAGGAAAACAAGGCCTGTCATTGTATTAAAGTCGTATTTATTAATGAGAAAATTATTCTCTAATGTTTTACATTCACTGATATTTTTTTTTTATATTTCAATTTCCGATTTAGTTATTTTATGGCTGTGCAGTTACATCATTTGGAGGAGCTATTAGGATAATTTCGGCCTAAAGGTTTTTATTTTTTTCACTTTATAACTTGTATTTGTGTTGGTTTAAATATATTGTCACTTATTTGGTCTCTACTTTTCTTGCGTGACTTTGGAAGAATAAAACAAAATTGCTTGCACAATGAAACAACCCTCTGATCAGCGAAGTTGTGAAAGTCATGGTTCGGAGCTAGAATCGAAAATAGACCTGACACCTTGAGCTTTAGATTTTATATTTTAGTACCATGTTTTTTTCTAAGCTTATTCACTCCAAAATAAAAACCCATGAGGTGGCACTAAACTGTGGTCCCATATCAAAATGTTGGTGAGCTACTTTTAAATTAGACCTCATTAGAATCCACACAAATATTGCCTAAAAAATAAATTTAAATAGTCATTAAAATTCACTTTTTCATCTTTATTGAGATTTTTTTTATTGTAATAAGGATATTACAGTAATTTGAAAATCAGAAAACTAAATAACGTCTCAGATTTGTAATATTTCCACAAACCTCAAAACTAAAATATTTTAAATTGTGATTTGTTTCTAAAATATGGTCAAATGCTCTGCCCATAGGCTATAGAAGAATTCTAATGTTGGTTGTCTAGTAATAATAATTAATAAATATAATTATTACTTGTGTCATACAACATTAGAATTCTACTATAGCTTGTAGGCACAACATTCGACCGGAAATGTACGATTGCGGCGTTGTACAGACACCATGAGCCTTCAATGACAGATTCAACCTTAATTATTTTGGATTTTCGGACGAATGCATTTTTTTTTTTTAAATATATTCTTTATAAAGTTTTCCATAAAAAAAAAAAAGCATTCTTAACAGCATTTTATAAAAAACTAAAGAAAAAAAAAGACACCCAGTGAAGGACCTATTATTACATATCAGGTGCTTTTACAGGTCAGTTTTGGTTAGTCTTTAATTCTTTTTATATATATATTTATGTATATAACCCCATAATGGGAAATAGAGAGCCTCTCAAAAAGATAGCGCTTCATATCAAAAAGGGTGAAAGAGCCCCCCTCTTATCTCATCCCCCCTATTCCCCCCCTCTCCCTCCCTCATCATATCTGTATTAAGTGTATTCCCTCCAGCCAAGGTCTCCACATCTTATTAAACTCATTTAGATTGCTTCTTTTTATATAAGCAGCTCTCTCTTTCGGAAGGGTTTCATTTACAGTGTCTATCCAATTTTTTACTGTAGGTGGTACATTTGATTGCCATCTCGTCGCTATCATCTTCCTAGCTTGAAATATACTGCTTGATATTGCAATAGCAGCACTCTTATTTTCTCCCTGTTCTTGCCTATACCCCAGAATTCACAACTTAACTTCCTTTTCTAGCCCAATTTTAAATATTTCCTTCAGCGTTTCAATCACTCCCTCCCAATACCTAAACAGTTTGGGGCATCTCCATAACATGTGGAGCAGATCCCCAGTCCCTCGGCATCTGGGGCAGCTGTCGTCAGATCTTTTTCCGAACTTACATAATCGCTTTGGGGTGTAGTACGCTCTATTCAACAACATTAGGTGTGAGAATTTCTGTGACGGGGATACTGATACTACTGGGCTTAGCTCCAATACCTTCTTCCACTGGCCCTGGGGTATTACCCCTATATCCCGCTCCCATTTTATTTTTATGCATTTTTTTATTGAAACAAAATAATAAAAAACTATTTTTTTTTCCGGACGAAAATGAAATTTCCGAAACAAAATATTTCAGTGTGCACATGTCTACTAGATATGAGTGGAAAGAGGTGAAGACGGATTTCCATGGAAGTGTCTCACTGCTAGGATCACAGAGGGTGATTAACTGCGCCAAATAATTCCGAGTTCTCCATAGTGCTGACAAAAAATTCCTCTCCATGCTCAAGAGCTTCTCCCACATTCCCATCCACTCCTGGCCTCCATACTGTCAACGCCTCTGGGGTTATGTTATCACACAGATTAGTCTTACAAAGGAATGGTAAATAGGTTGGCTCTCACCCTTCATAACCACTTACAAGCATTACTGGAGGAGAACTCTACTAACCACATGAGCACCCAGAAGGCTCTTGGATTTAAATATACACTAATGTATAGAGATGTCAGGAAAGGATTTTGGGGGGCAGGGCATAACTGGATTAAACATAGTCATCCATGAACAGTAATGACTGAATGTATGTGTGTGAGAGATCATGTTATATAATTATATAAATGAATCAGTGAAAGATTGCTCACTTTAAATTAACCACAAATGTCAAAAGGGCAACCGATGCAATGGGAAGAAAGAGGTTTGGCCTATACAAATAGAATGTGTTCTTTATTGTAATAAAGGGTGGAAGGTGGAAGGGTTTCATTTGTATGTAGAACAGCCAAGGTTTGCATGTTTTTAAATGTCTATTTTATTTCAGTTTTTTAAACGATCTTTACAAATCGTCTGTCCCCCTGATGACGTCACCTTTGACAAAATGCAGAGAATGTGGACTAGGAGAGTGGTGTCACCACGCACACTGTCAGCTGTGTCCTCTCTGTCCGTTAATCTAAAGGAAAATCTTGATTTAAGTTAAGGTTTGATGCAGGATAATTTTGTGAGTGCCCACTATACCATTTCAAATAAAATTGCCTGTACAGTAGGGATGAGCCCTACAACCCCGCGTTCGGTTCGCACCAGAACCCGCGAACGGACCTAAAGTCCGTGTAAATTTAAGAACCCTATTAATTACAATGGACGCGAACGTTTGAAATCAAAAGTGCTAATTTTAAAGGCTAATATGCATGTTATTGTCATAAAAAGTGTTTGGGGACCCGGGTCCTGCCCCAGGGGACATGTATCGATGCAATTTTTTTTTTTTAAACTGCCTTTTTTTGGGAGCATTGATTTTAATAATGCTTAAAGTGAAACAATAAAAGTGTAATATTCCTTTAAATTTCGTACCTAGGGGGTGTCTATAGTATGCCAGTGAAGGGGCGCATGTTTTCCGTGCTTAGAACTGTCCCTGCACAAAGTGTCATTTTTGCAGGAAAAAAAGCTATTTAAAATCACTTTTGGCTAAAGAATTGTCGGCTCTGTAACACAGAGAACAGTCATTCATTGAAAGTCATTGATAAAAAAAGTAATTGATAAAAAATAAAAAAAACAAAAAATAAAAAGCGTGGTGGTCCCCCCAAATTTAATTACCAGGCCCTTCAGGTCTGCTATGGATATTAAGGGAAACCCCGGCCAGAAAAAAAAAATGGCGTGGGGTCCCCCTCAAAATCCATACCAGACCCTTGAGGTCTGGGATGGATTTTAAGGGGAACCCCGGACAAAAAAAAAAATGGCGTGGGGTCCCCCTCAAAATCCATACCAGACCCTTATCCGAGCACGCAACCTGGCAGGCCACAGGAAAAGAGGGGGGACGAGAGCGGCCCCCCTCCTCCTGAACCGTACCAGGCCACATGCCCTCAACATTGGGAGGGTGCTTTGGGGTCCCCCCCAAAGCACCTTGTCCCCATGTTGATGAGGACAAGGGCCTCTTCCCCACAACCCTGGCCATTGGTTGTGGGGGTCTGCGTGCAGGGGGCTTATCGGAATCTGGAAGCCCCCTTTAACAACACCCCCAGATCCTGCCCCCCCCCCCCCCCCCCCTGTGTGAAATGGTACCCCTACCATTTCACCAAAAAAGTGACAAAAATTTTAAAAATGACAGGAGACGGTCTTTGACAATTCCTTTATAAAAATCGTCTTCTTTCTTCTGTTCTTCCTTTGTTCATCCTTCAGTTTCTTCATCTTCTCCTTCCAGCATCTTCTTCCATCTTCTTCTTCCTCCAATCCGCTTCTTCTTGCTCTGGTCTTCTCGTCCGGCATCTTCTTCCATGGCGTTGGTGTCTCTTCTGGGCCGCTCCGCGCAATGGGAGGCTCCCGCTGTGTGAGGCTTTGCTGCGTCTGACAGGTCTTTTATAACGGAGGGCGGGGCCACCGGGTGACCCCGCCCCCTCTGACATCATGGGGAAAGCCATAGGGAACTCCCCATGACGTCCCAGTAAGTCATAGGGGGCGGGGTTACCAGGTGGGCCCGCCCTCCATTATAAAAGACCTGTCAGACGCATAATGTGGGGCGTGTTCTAAACCCCCTGAGCTATAATTGGCCACAGGCATCCTGCCTGTGGCCAATTATTGCTCTCCTTGCCACTGGCTCTATGATTGGCCAAGCATGCGGGGTCACAGTGCATGCTTGGCCAATCATCAGCCAGCAATGCACTGCGACTGGCGCAGTGCATTGCGGGCCGCTCGCATCACACTAATTTGATGCGAGCGGCCCAAATAGTTCTGGGCTCGCCGAGCGAGCGAACGCCCGATGTTCGATTCGAACATGGGTTCGAATAGAACACCGGGCCCATCCCTACTGTACAGTTTGTACTCTTTGCTTTTGCGAGCCACTGTAGATGTCTATTGCTCTTTTGGCTAGCTAAGGGAGACATGGCGATTGCCAGGAGACCTTAACCCCTCATATGCTTATTAAGCATTTGTAGTAATAATGGGCTGGTGTAACGCTGGAGTGAGTTTTTTTGTTTGGAGTACTAAGTTATCATTAATCTGCACATTGGTGGACACAGCTTGCAAGATCAGATTTATATACTCTTGTTTCTTATTAAGTGGCCTTTATGTGGACTTTATTTGGCTATGATATGAATATTAAGTGATCACAATATATTGTTTTGCATATGTGGACACTTATATTTTATGTTTTTTTTTCCCTCTTTGATTTGTTTTCTATTTGGCACATTTTCTTATACAATCTTTACAAATACACATTTAGTACATGACAAAGAATTAACAGAGCACAATGGGCTATCTAAAGAAAGAAATGTTATCTCCTCAGACATTCTGTAAATAATTGAAACATCAGACCCACCTGTAGTGGCGGCCCATTCATATGGGGCGCAGGGGCGCCACCTCCCTAATTCATGCACCTGGCACCTAATCTCCATGCAGGACATCAAACGTATGAGGCTCTAATTGGCGTAAAAAAAGGGTGGGCTCGGGGCACAGAGCACTGCACCACAAGCCCACCCAGTTGTGTGACAATAGCAAATTAATATTTGCTATTGTTTTCCTGATTCTCCTTTCGGCCAATTTGGAAGCGGGTCCTGAGACCCGTCACCTAATTGGCTAAGAGGAGAAGTGATCCTATCGGCCCCCTAGGAGGCGGAGGGAGGAGGTGCATGGTGGAAGCCGCCGTGATGCCAAGGAACAGGATATGCAGGGGAAGCTGCCACCTGGAGGAAGTGCTGCCCACGACCTAGATGTGTTAAGTGCGGGGTGACCTGACCGACCGACCGGGGTGACCTGACCGACCAAGAGGGTGGCAATGAATCTTTTGGTTCTGTCTGTAAAGTTTAGCTTAGGCTACTAAGCTGAGTAAACTTTGGGCTTTTTACAAACGAACCTTGAAAATGTAACCCTGAACTACTCTGGTGACAGGATGTAAAAAAAAGTTATAAAATTAAATGACATATTCGTCACCAGCCAATATCCCTGATCACTGCCCCACCACTGATATGATGAAGCCGCACTGCAAAGGTTACTCTATGCAAATTGTTTTAAATTTCTTAATTTTTCAACATTATGGCAATAAAATTCCAACTTCAAAAAACTCACCATCCCTCTTATTAAATAAAGGAACCTTGGACTGTCTACTTTCCAAAAAATGGTCATTAGGGGGCTATTTGGACTGTCAAATATATTTACCATAGTTTTAGACTCTATAACTTTCACACTAAAATACACTGCTTTGGCTTATGGTTATTTTTTATTTTTTTTACGAATACGTTTTTAATAGGACATTTATCAAATACAGAAAATAGAATGGGGGAGATAAGGAAGAGGTGGTTGCCACTTAACAGTAGTACACAAGAAAAATAACAATATGGGTAACATCATAGACATTTGCCTGAGGTGTAATAAGATACTTTATAACTAACCTGAACAGAAATGCGAAATATTTTTTTATGGAGAATACATTTGGCCTACATTTATGAAGAAATATTATTTGTGTGCAACATTTTATAACAGAAACTAAGAAAAATTCTTTTTTTTTCATGTTCCTTATTCATTTATATGATTAATTAACAACCCAGCAATGAATAAATACCACAAAAAGAAAGCTCTATTTAAGATAAATGATTTCAATTTCAGTTAAGTGTGATGTTGCTTGACCGAACAATTGCCATTTAAAGTAGTAGTGTTGAGTAGCAAAAAATGCCCCTGGTCATGATTCAGTGGTATTTGATCACCTCTGCAGTTTTTATGATGAAGTCACGTGATCTGTGACGAACACGCGTCGGGACTAAGACCCACGTGACCTACCAGAAGTGACGCCATCGAGCTTGATGCTTGTTTTTACCCTGTCTTGTGTATATTTGCTATATGTGAGTACCCATTTTACTGTTTTTTACATTGGAAATAAAATCTTTTTATGAATATACTACACTATGAGGTACTTCCTTCCCCACATATACTGAGGTGAAACCCCCCCCCCTACCCGGATAAGGATTAAACTAATAGGAGGCGCCAATAGGACCTGGGACACCCAGCAGAGACCCCCTCGTGAGGAAGGTTACCAAGGACCACAAAGGCCTATATAATTTTGCTGTAACCTTACAGCTGTAAGGTAAGGGGCCATCTATAACCCCATTAGGATTGCATGGAAAAACACGGATTATCACACAGAAAGTCACAGATTATTTCCGTTCACCAGCTCATACTCCAGCACTGGCACTTTTTTTTGGATTGAAGATTTTGCTTTTTTACTGCACTTATGATACATATGGACTTTTGATTGGACATCATTCATTACGATTTCACTCATTGTTTTCACTCGCCATAGTATATTTATTTATTGATTCCCACTCCCCCTTTTTTTATATATTTATTTGTATTTATCTCATCTTCACTACAGTTATCTATTACGTCATATCTGGTACACATCTGAAGACCACTATTACTGAGCATTTTTTTCTCACCCACTTCCCTGGCATTTTTTGCATTTTTTACTGCACTAATTTTTTTCCAGCATTCATTGCGTTTATTCTTTTACACTGTTATGACTTATTTCTGATTGGGACTCTAAAATAAAAGTTAATACTGCAGCTGCAGGAACAGATTCACAGGAATCAATCACTGTGTTTAAAATGTCCGTTCAGTGACAAAATGTATTATTACATGTTATTTTATACACAGATAAGAAAGGGGTGGTGTGAGATGTTATTAAAAACTAACAAATAGAAATACGTTATTAAAAGCTAAACAAATAGAAATATATTATTAAAAGCTAGCGAATAGAACAATTGCAAAAGTAAAACATGGATAGGGGAGGGGAGAGTAGAGAGTTTCTAGAGGAGATGTGTCTGTGTGTTAGGTGAAGGTTACAGATCACATTTCAACAGTGAGAACAAAATGGAGTCGCTTGTGCTTAAATGAACAGTACAACGAATGTCCATGTCATTTCCTCCCTTTTGTTTATTTGACACCATTATTCTCCGCGTTACATTCAGCCGATTGCTGGTAACTCCTGTTACATTGGTGCAGAGAGACGGCGTCCTGTTCAGTTCTCTCCTAGCTTTCTCATAACAACGGGTTCATCAGGGCTGGTGGACCATTTGTTGATACAGCGGGTAGTCATACAGAGGCACAGCCTGATGAGGAAGTAAATGACAAATATGAGAAATAGAAACATCAAAATGTAAGCGCCTAGTTTCTGTAACCATATTGCTATGCCATATAAAAAGTCACCAACACCTCCTAAACCCTTAAAGGGGTTCCATCCATCTTTAGCAATATCTCTGGCCTTATTCTGTAGTTCTTGTATCTTAGCAAGATGCCCTTTAATAATGTCCTCATTATCAGAAATGTATATACAACAGTCAGTGTGAAACAACTTACACATCCCACCTTGAGCTGCAGTGAGATAATTTAATTTATTTAATAAATCAAAAGTCCCTTCAGATTTTAAAGGTTTAGCTGTTCCCTTTGTCAATTCTACCCATTTATCTAGGGGCTCAGTATAGGCGGAACCGTACCTTCGGTTCATATATTCTCTAGCGCTCATCTTGCGCTGGGCATTATCTGAAGGCCTCTTACCCTTCATTCCCTTACTTATTTTAATGCCCATAATGACTGGCCAGTCTTCTCTACTAGTGCCTATACTCTCTTGCCTCTAAAACAAATAGTACAGCAAATCTGCAGATTTACAAGAATAGTCTCCACTTATCTACGTGGATAGAAGGGGTTTATGACAATAGACAAAAACACTCATTAAGAGACCCTCCTCGTCTCTTCTCTTCTCTGTGAGTTTTATCTGACCCTACCATGCGCCTCTGACCCAGGTCGCCCACAAGGAGTCAACGCAGGGAACTGCAGAGGATTCTCCCTATCCACACACAGTCCAACCCGTGAAGGGGGACACAAACACATTCACACACACACGTTACCCAACCAGAAAGGTCCGAGAGTGGTCTGGTTTCCTTGAGAACCGACAGATAGGATACATAGGAAAGGCAGAAATATAGCAAGCTTAAGGACAGCTTACCTAGCCGGCATTTAGAGGTCTGCGTTCCCGATGATCCCGATCGAATCGCGGTTCCTTCTGGAAACTCTGCCAAACTCCTGGCTGGCTCGCCAAAACTGTTATGACTTATTTCTGATTGGGACTCTAAAATAAAAGTTAATACTGCAGCTGCAGGAACAGATTCACAGGAATCAATCACTGTGTTTAAAATGTCCGTTCAGTGACAACATTTATTATTACATGTTATTTTATACACAGATAAGAAAGGGGTGGTGTGAGATGTTATTAAAAAATAACAAATAGAAATATGTTATTAAAAGCTAACAAATAGAAATAGCTAAAAAAGCTAGCGAATAGAACAATTGCAAAAGTAAAACATGGATAGGGGAGGGGGGGAGTAGAGAGTTTCTAGAGGAGATGTGTCTGTGTGTTAGGTGAAGGTTACAGAACACTTTTCAACAGTGAGAACAAAATGGAGTCGCTTGTGCTTAAATGAACAGTACAAGGAATGTCCATGTCAACACTATTCCTGTATATCACATTTATGATATATTTATCACATAAGGATCTTTATTATTTAACTGGATCACCTTTATTCTTATGCACAACTGGATGCACTTTTATTATTTATTGATGCATTTTTATCCAGCTATTGAGGACCTCCACCACCTTTCCTTAGATATTTTTTGGATCACCGTTATATGCACAATTGGATGCACTGTGACTATTTATTGATGCATTTTACCCAGCTATTTATTACGATGCTTGTTATGCATTTTAGCCAGGTTTTTTACCATATTACCTTACTTTTACCTTGATCACTGTCACCCTATTATACGCACAAATCAGAAGCACTGTGATTATTCGCTGTTATCTAGCTACCCATTATGATTTATGTTATGTGGTTTTAGCCAAGATTTTTTGCTTCATTACCTGATCTTTTATCTCCTATCGTATAGTCTAGCTTAACTTATTGCGCGCCACTATCCTCCTCTATCTATTTGGACTGTCCTGGCATTTTAGGGCCTCAAAAAATGAAAAAGGCCATCAGTACATCAGGACTAATAGATTTTCAAATATATTTACCATAGTTTTCGCCACCGGCCAAAACAGGGATTTGTGTGCAAACATTCTGACAGGAGAGAAGAGCTAGATCTGCTGTTTGTAGTAATTACAAACAGCGATATTTCTCCCCCTACAGTCAGTCCCATCCCCCCACAGTTAGAAACACTCACGAGGGAACACATTTAACCCCTAGATCGCCCCCTAGTGTTAACCCCACTCCCTGCCAGTGACATTTACACAGTAATCAGTGCATTTTCATAGCACTGATCGCTGTATAAATGTCAATGGTCCCTATTTTGTAGACGCTATAACTTTTGTTCCAACCAATGAATATACGCTTATTGCGATTTTTTTTTTTTTTTAACAAAAATATGTAGGAGAATAGATATTGGCCTAATCTGATGAAGAAATGTGTTTTTTAAAAACATTTTTGGGGATATTTATTATAGCAAAAAGTAAACAATATTGTTTTGTTTTCAAAATTGTCGCAATTTTTTTGTTTTGTTTTGTGATCAAATACCACCAAAAGAAAGCTCTATTTGTGGGAAAAAAAGGACATCAATTTTATTTGGGTACAACGTCGCACAACCGTGCAATTGTCAGTTAAAGCGTCGCAGTGACGTATTGCAAAAAATGGCCCGGTCACTAAGGGGGAAGATTTTCTGGCGCTGAAGTGGTTAAAAAAATGGTGTATTTTAAATGTTGCCCTTTAAGGGACATTATAAAATGAGCTCCCCATGCAATGGTATTTTTAGTATTTTCATTTTTTAAATGTACCCCTCATGGGAATGCCCAGTTCTCCATTGCTTTTTTTTGGCGCAAAAGCATACACCAGGACTATACAATAAACCTCTTCATAGCTGTGTAATGAAACTCAATAACTGAGTTTCACTGTATAGTATTGCATAGGGCAACACGCATTTTTGTGCCTTGAATGTTAGACCTATACCTGGGTACATTTGACACTAGGCATAGGCTGAACGACCCCCTGTTTGGTTCGCACCAGAACTTTTGAACAGCACAAAAGTTTGGAACTGAATAACAAACCCCATGGAAGTCTATGGGACCCAAACTGGAAAAATCCAAAGTGCCAATTTTGAAGGCTTATATGCAAGCAATTGGGCATACAATGGTTATGGGGATCTGGGCACTGCCCTGGGGGCCATGTATCAATGAAAAAAAAGCATAAAAATTGAAAAAATCCTTTAAAAATAGTGCGTGAGGGGGTCCCCTTATGCCGCGTACACACGATCGGACTATCCAGCAGACCTGGTCGGACAGACTAGAGTCCGCCGGACAATCCGGCCGTGTGTGGGGCTCTGGCGGACTTAGAAAGAAGTTTTGACTCAAAATTATTATCCGGCCGTTTGTGTGCTAGTCCGTGGGACTTTTGAAATGAACGGACTTGCCGACACACAGAGTAAAGTCTGTTCATTTAGAACGTGACTCCAGGTAGACGGGACTAGCGAAGGAAGTCAATGCTGCACCTCGATCGGCGAGATTGAACCTCACTAGCCCCGTCGCCTGGTATGGATTTAAAGGGGAATCCCTACACCGAAAAAAGGGCGTGGGGGTCCCCCCGAATCCATAACAGACCCTTATCCGAGCACACAGCCCGGCCAGTCAGGAAAGGGGGTGGGGACGTGCCCCCCTCCTGAGCCGTACCAGGTCACGTGCCCTCAACATGGGGGGTGCTTTGGGGAAGGGGGGGCCCTGAGCCCCCCCACCCGAAAGCTCCTGGTCCCCATGTTGATGAGGACAAGGGCCTCTTCCCGACAACCCTGGCCGTTGATTGTCGGGGTCTGCGGGCGGGGGGCTTATCAGAATTCGGGAGCCCCCTTTAATAAGGGGGCCCCCAGATTCTGGCCCCCCACCCTATGTGAATGAGTATGGGGTACCATGTACCCCTACCCATTCACCTGGGCAAAAAAAGTGTACATAAAAAAAACACAACACAGGTTTTTAAAATACTTTATTAGACAGCCCCGGGGGTCTTCTCTACTTACGTCTTCGGGGGTCTTCTCGCTGGACTCCTCTGCTATTTTCTGCTCTTTTACTAGCTCTTTTACTAGCGGAGGAGCCCGGCTTTCTCCGTCGCCGTCCGGGGCTCTTCTTCTGACTTCAGGGGTCTTGTCCCGCTCTTCATTTGTTCTGTCAGGTCTCCGCTATCTTCTTGCAGCTCTTTTACTAGCATTGGCCCGGTCTTCTGCTTCGTCGCTGTTGTCGCCGCCGCCTTCTGCTTCTGTTTCTGCTGCTTCTTCTGCTTCTTCTTATTTCTTCTCCCGATGTTGACACGGCGCTGTCTCCGCTTGTAATGGCCGAGACGTGTTGCGCTCCCACTTATATAAGGACAAGGGGCGGGTCACCAGCTCATGTCACATGGTGACCCGCCCCTTATGATGTCACAGTACCAGCATCATCCGGGACTGTGACGGCATAAGGGGGCGGGGTTACCATGTGACATGAGATGGTGAACCCGCCCCTTGTCCCTATATAAGTCGCTGCACAACGTGTTCCTGACATTGCAGCCAAAGAGTGCGTCATGTCAACATCGGATGAAGAAAGAAGTAGAAGAAGCAGAAGCAGAAGGCGGCAGTGACAGCGACAGAAGACCGGGCCAACGCTAGTAAAAGAGCTGGAAGAAGAAAGCGGAGGCACGGCAAGAAGAACCGAAGAGCGGGACAAGACCCCCGAAGTCGGAAGAAGAGAAGACCCCGGAGCTGTCTAATAAAGTATTTTAAAAACCTGTGTTGTGTTTTTTTATGTGCACTTTTTTCCCCAGGTGAATGGGTAGGGGTACATAGTACCCCATACTCATTCACATAGGGTGGAGGGCCGGAATCTGGGGGCGCCCTTATTAAAGCACTCCCCAAAGCACCCCCATGTTGTGGGCACGCGACCTGGTACGGCTCGCTCGTCCCCACCCCCTTTCCTGACCGTCCAGGCTGGTGCTAAGATAAGGGTCTGATATGGATTTGGGGGGGAGCCCCACGCTGTTTTTTCGGTGTAGGGATTCCCCTTTAAATCCATACCAGGTGACGGGGCTAGCAAGGTGTCAATCTCGCCGATGGAGGCGGCGTCATTGACTTCCTTCACTAGTCTCGTCTACCTGGAGTCACGTTCTAAATGAACAGACTTTACTCCGTGTGTCAGCAAGTCCGTTCATTTCAAAAGTCCGGCGGACCTCCGCCAAAACTCTGACGGATCTAGTAGGGGCATGTGTGGGCAAGACCGCACATTCAGAAAGTCCGGCGGAACTCCGCTGGAAAATCCGGTGGATTGTCCGCTGGATAGTCCGGCCGAATAGTCCGATCGTGTGCACACGGCATTAGTCTACCTGTAAAGTGGCACATCTGTACTGTGTATAGAAGCTGCTGCATCAATAATTGCATTCATAAAGCCAAAAAAATTTAATTTTCCCTGCAAGCTTTCTTTATTTTGTAAGCAACAAGTTGGGAAGCCAGTCTGTATGATGTGGCCACAATGTACACTGGGAAAAATAATTTTTGGATAAATGCTGGTGTCTCTTCCACAGACTTTAGATAGAAATAACAGGTGCAGAAAAATTGGGCTTTGGGTGTCGGGCTCCTTCACACCATAACCTTATAGAGGTACTCTTGATGAAATCAAGAACTGGCCTTGCTGTCAAAAATTTTAATGATATGCACCTGTGAAACAGGTGTGGAACAGGTGTGGAAAAATTGGTCTTTGGGTGTTAATTGTGCCCATGAAACCTACACCAAAAAAAATCTTTAGATGAAATCAACACCCACAACACTAGGCAGCCTAGAAGTCCTGCAGAGATTCCACATCCCAAAAACACTTAATCAGCAATATCAACATCAGGGGCTTCATAGCTGCTGGGACCAGGACTGATTAATTTTGATAAATGTCAGATGGTTCACGGAGTCTGTGGTCAGATGCATTCTATTATCAGTAACAAAACCTTCAGCAACAATGCCCAATTACGGAATTACAGAATTGCGCTGGAAGCAGAGCAGCCCATCAGCTCAATTGCATACTGGGCAAGTTCTAGCCAGTAGTCCATTCTAATGACCCAGTAACCCAGTGGATCATCAACTAGAAAGCTCTCCATCTCTGTTTTTGCCCCTAGATATTCATCCACCATGTGATGCAGACACTGCTGATGGGATGTGGAAGCGAGGACTTAAAAAGTTGTGAAATGCATCACTTAGGTGGCCACCTTCTCCACTGCTCCTCTTTTGACCAACAGAAGCCTCACAACTATGTTTTCCACGACACTGTAACCTACCAGAGTCAGGAAAAGCCTTAGATAAACTCCTCTTTAGGGTGTCCTCAAGAGATCATCTTCTGCACTCTCTGTGGGGACAGGATGAGTTCTGAGACTTTCCCCTTGTAACGGTGGTTAAGGAGAGGTACTAACCAATAGTGATCCTCCTCCTTTATGCCACATATTCTTGGGTCCTTTCAAAATTTATGGAGGCATGAGAAGCAGACTCTCTGGGTCACTGCGGAATACGGTATCTGGAACTGCCTCCCAGCCATGTATTACTCCCAAGGGTACTGAAGATGGAAAACCATCTCTTACGGTTTGAAGTACAGTATGTCTTCCTCTGCTTCAATGCCTCCAAAACTACCAGAATCCTCCTCTTCCCTCTCCTCTTGTGTGTTCTGTGGCATAGAAACAATTTTGTCTGCATAAAGTGGAGAGGAAAGGAAGTCCTCTTCTTCCTCCCGCTGCTCTGCCTTGAGTGCCCTGTCCATAATGCCATGCAGAGTCTGCTCCAGCTGGAACACAACAGGAATTGTATCACTGATGCATGCATTGTCACGGCTCACCATCCTTGTAGCCTCCTCAAATGGTGACAAGTACAGTGCATGCATCCTTTTTCAGCAGCCATTGGTGTGGGGAAAAAAATCAGAGCCAGCCTGAGCCTGTCGTTGTGCCATACTCATTGAGGTACTCGTTGACGGCTCTCTGCTGCATGTGCAGCCGCTGCAGCATTGCCAAAGTTGAGTTCCACCTGGTGGGCATTAGGGATGGGCCCGGTGTTCGATTCGAACCCATGTTTAAATCAAACATCGGGCGTTCGCCCGTTCGGCGAGCCCAGAACTATTTGGGCCGCTCGCATCAAATTTGTGTGATGCGAGCGGCCCGCAATGCACTGCGCCAGTCGCAGTGCATTGCTGGCTGATGATTGGCCAAGCATGCACTGTGACCCGCATGCTTGGCCAATCATAGAGCCAGTGGCGAGGAGAGCAATAATTGGCCACAGGCAGGATGCCTGTGGCCAATTATAGCTCAGGGGATTTAGTATACGCCCCACATTATAAAAGGCCACCACGCCGGCAGCCTCGTATATTGTGTTCCAGTGTCAGTGTGCTGACTGCTGACATTATGTGCTGTGATTCTGGGGATTAGTGTGTGCGTGCTGTTAGTACAGCATTGCAGTATCACATCTGGGGGTGTCTATAGTATGCCTGTGAAGGGGCGCATGTTTCCTGTGCTTAGAACTGTCCCTGCACAAAGTGTCATTTTTGCAAGAAAAAAAGCTATTTAAAATCACTCGCGGCTAATGAATTGACAGCTCCCGTAACACAGAGAACAGTCATTCATTGAAAGTCATTGATAAAAAAAAGTCATTGATAAAAAAAAAAAAAAGCGTGGGGGTCCCCCCAAATTCAATTACCAGGCCCTTCAGGTCTGCTATGGATTTTAAGGGGAACCCCGGCCAAAAAAAAATGACGTGGGGTCCCCTCAAAATCCATACCATACCCTTGAGGTCTGGGATGGATTGTAAGGGGAACCCCGGCCAAAGAAAAAAAATGGCGTGGGGTCCCCCTCAAAATCCATACCAGACCCTTATCCGAGCACGTAACCTGGCAGGCGGCAGGAAAAGAGGGGGGGGACATTTCACACATGGGGGGGCAGGATCTGGGGGTCTCCTTGTTAAAGGGGGCTTCCAGATTCTGATAAGCCCACCGCCCGCAGACCCCCACAACCAATGGCCAGGGTTGTGGGGATGAGGCCCTTGTCCTCATCAACATGGGGACAATGTCCTTTGGGGGGGACCCCAAAGCACCCTCCCAATGTTGAGGGCATGTGGCCTGGTAAGGTTCAGGAGGGAGGGGGGCGCTCTCGTCCCCCCCTCTTTTCCTGCGGCCTGCCAGGTTGCGTGCTCGGATAAGGGTGTGGTATGTATTTTGAGGGGGACCCCACGCCATTTTTTTTTTTTTGGCCGGTGTTCCCCTTAAAATCCATCCCAGACCTCAAGGGTCTGGGATGGATATTGAGGGGGACCCCACGCCATTTTTTTTTTTTGGCCGGGGTTCCCCTTAATATCCATAGCAGACCTGAAGGGCCTGGTAATTGAATTTGGGGGGCCCCCACACTTTTTTTTTTATCAAAGCCTTTTTTTTATCAATGACTTTCAATGAATGACTGTCCTCTGTATTACGGGAGCCGACAATTCATTAGCCGCGAGTGATTTTAAATAGCTTTTTTTCCTGCAAAAATTACACTTTGTGCAGGGACAGTTCTAAGCACAGGAAACATGCGCCCCTTCACAGGCATACTATAGACACCCCCCAGGTACGAAATTTAAAGGAATATTACACTTTTATTGTTTCACTTTAAGCATTATTAAAATCACTGCTCCTGAAAAAACGGGCGTTTTAAAAAAAAAAAAATTGCATTGATACATGTCCACTGGGGCAGGACCCGGGTCCCCAAACACTTTTTATGACAATAACATGCATATTAGCCTTTAAAATTACCACTTTTGATTTTGAACGTTTGCATCCATTGTAACTAATAGGGTTCTTATGTTCGCACAGACTTTAGGTCCGTTCGCGGGTTCTGGTGCGAAACGAACCCGGGGGTGTTCGGCTCATCCCTAGTGGGCATGTCACAAATCAAGCGGTTTACAGTTCACTTGGAATTCCCATTGAATTTCAGCCAACCGAGCACTAGCTGTGTATGACCATCTGAAATGGCTACAGACTTTTCTGGCCTGCTTTAGCAGATCTTCCAACACTGGGTACCTATTTAGGAAGTGCTGAAGAACCAAATTGAGGACATGTGCCAGGCAAAACAGTAGAGGAAAATAATATTTTTTCTATTTTCTGGCCTGCACTACAACTTCCCCCCCAAGAAAGGCACTCACAGGCTCGGATTGTGTATATATTCATGTAGAATGCCAGCATACTCAGCCGATCCCCTGGAGAACATCCATCCAGATGAAACATGCATTAGGGAAAGCCTATGGAGACATCATCATGCATGCTGAAGTCAACACCAGCAGCACTGCGTACAGTTTTTACATGATGTTTATACTGAAAAAAAACATAGGCAGATGCAAACACCACGTGCATTACCATAGACGTGTTTATTACATCCACCAAGACAAATGGATACTCACAAGCGGATAAAACAGTTAGCATAAAACTTATAAACTTCAGCTAAACACAATTGGATGGCTGACAATAGGCCCAAACCCGATTGGATGGCTAACGCTTTTCAGGGGACAAATCCCCTTCCTCAGAGCTTCACAGCACTTGCAGGCTTGGATTGTGTATATAATCATGTAAAATGTCAGCACACTCAGCTGATACCCTTGAAAGCATTCATTCGGATGAAACATGCATTGAGGCAGAGCCGGTGCTGATGTCACCACGTATGCTGGAGCTGGAACCACTGGCACTGCATACTGTTTTGACAGGATTGTTATACTGCTAAGATTGTGAATAGACAGGCATTATTTTTGTTAATAAACCATGTGGTTTTAATAACCAGTTTGCAACCACGGGCAACTTTCCCAAAGAATCCCTCAAAGCATTAGTAGTTACCATTACAAACCCCGGAAAAAACACCAGACAACCCCGCCAACTATCGACCAATCTCACTCCTCAACACGGACACAAAATTATACGCTAAACTCCTGGCACAGCGCCTCTCAAAGGTCATCCCCCAAATTATCCATCCAGACCAAGTTGGCTTTGTGCCAGGCAGGCAAGCCTCAGACGGTACCAGACGTTTTATCAACCTAATACAATGGCCAGAGCATAATTGAATGCCTTTTCTCTTCCTGTCTTTGGATGCAGAAAAGGTGTTCAACAGAGTCTATTGGCCTTACATGGAGGCGGTACTCCGTAAATTTGGAGTGTCATGAACCTTCCTATCAGCCATACTGGGCCCATACACTCAGCCAAGCGCACGCGTATGGCCCGCTGGCATTGTGTCCAGCCCCTTTAAAATCACCAACGGCACCAGACAAGGCTGCACTATTGGAGGCTATCATCTGTTTCTTTTGCTGGTTTGTCTTCATTGGAGCAAAATATGGCATACAGTTAAGTTTCCTGTTGGTGTGCCCTGTGGTTCCCTATGGTTGGATGATTCATTACTAGAAGGTCCACAAACCTCTGAGCTTTCACAGACCACCTATGATTTTGGGTCTTCTGACCTGGTAAGAGACTATGTGTGACTTGGTGGTGAGATTCACTGGTGGCATTTCAAACAAGATCTTTTCTTGGATGGAGCTAATGGGACTGTTCATTTATATTTTAACACATGGTGTTAATGGACTATTTTAATTCTGTTTTCACATTTATGAATATTTAAAGGTACAGAACCTAAACCTCCCTTGTCGGGTTCTGAAATGGTCAAATCTCCACCATCAGCCACTATGCCATAGACCACCTCTAACCCTCCTATCCAGGTTTAATCACATCAGCTGACATGAATTTACTCATGGGTCGTCTCATGAGGAGCACACAGCAGGACCAGAAGAAAAGACGAGACATTAAGCTTCACATTCTGGAATCTCCTTTCTGTATCGATCTTTCATGAACACAAACTGCTCCCAGCAATGGCTTGTTGACAAATATGCTGTCTGTTTTGCTGTCACCCTCTTAAGTTTTTCCACAAAAGGCAAAAATGTAAAATGCCTCTTAGTAAATTCTTTATCATATTTAAAATGTGACTTCCTTATACTTTGCCATTTTTTGCCACACCAAAAAATTTTGTTGATGTATAACAAAATACCTGAACACTCCTTGAGACTTCGAGATAAATATGTTAAATACTTCCAATAAATTACCTTATTTACTTATTGTAAGAACAGTATTAGCATCACTTAAAAAAAAAAAAAATCTTTACAGTTTAGCTCTTCAAATATCTCTTTAATATATTAATATTATAACACCAGATAGCTATTGCAGAATGGAAGATGAGTACCCTGGCTATCTACAGATAACACAACCCAACATAATGTTGTTCTTGGTGCTTTGCTTTTGAGACCTCTTCTTGGGGTTATTTGGGTTACTTATTTAGAAAATTGCATTGGCTAGACTGCATCAGCTTTAGCTTCTTAGATGTGACCCAATTTATATGATGTTTTCTGCCGATGGGGAGCCTTCCCTGCCAGCAGAACACAATGGTCACTGCTGCTCACCTACAGGCAGCCTCTACAAGCAGCCTGCCCATATATGGATCAAATCCTGGCCAGTCCCTGTTGAACTGGCTGATCAGCTTTATTGTATTTCCCTTTTTTTACAGTTTGAATGAAGAATGGTATATGGCATTTATGCAGTATTTTTTTTTTTTAACATATTTTTATTGATATTTTCACGATACACTTATCAAAGCAGTTGACAGGTATGATATACAAAAATCCAACAAATTGAGCTGATAGGGAAAAATTGGTGCCATTTTGGAAGCAGGGTGTGGGCGAATGGTTTGGGCCGAACATTGGCTGTTCGCCCATCCGACGAACACCCATATTATCGGGGCATTTGACCGGTTGTTCGGCCCACTGAATGACCACAATGCACTGTGCTACCGCACAGTGCATTGGAATCCCTGATTGGCTGAAGCAATGAAAGAATTGCCCAATCAGGGCACAGAACACTGTCAAAACCACGATTGGACAATGTAATGATGACTCTATCAAATAGTAGCTCATTGCCCTTAGTCCCACCACACACTATAAAAGTTTTCTTTAAATAGCAGCCATTTGTAGTGTGCTATTGGCATGGAGAGAATTAGAACAGGGATCTGTTCAGTGCTATTAGACAGTAATGCCCTGTACACACGGTCGGATATTCCGATAGAGAAAGTCAGATCGGATTACGTTGTCGGAAAATCCGATCGTGTGTGGGCTCTAGTGGACTTTTTCAGGATCTCAAATTTCCGACAACAAAATCCGATCAGACTTTTTCCGATCGTGTGTAGAGAATTCCGACGGACAAAGTGCCACGCATGCTCAGATCAAACTACGAGACCAAAGCTATTGGCTACTAGCCCCTACGTAGTTCTGTAGTACGCAAAGAACGTCACCACGTTCAGAGCGATCGGATTTTCCGACAACTTTGTCCGACCGTGTGTATGCAACACCAGTTTCGGACAAAATCCGTCAGAAAAAATTAGACAGATTTTGTGGTCGGAATTTCCGACCGTGTGTACGGGGGGCCTAGTGTGCTATAGTGTGCTATTGTGATTCTATTGTCAGTGTAGAATATCAATTTAGTGTGCGGATAGTTCAGTCAGTGTGAATGTAGTGTGACCACCATTCATCTTTATATTAGTGTGAATCTAGTGATAGTTCAGTCAGTGTGAGTAGTGTAGTAGTGTGTAGTGACCATTAATTCTTACATTAGTGCCTGTTTATTTTGTCAGGGCAGGTTTACTGCAGTACAGTTCAGTGCATTAGGGCATGTTTAACGCAGTATATTTCTGTGTGTTACGTGCCATTGAATACAGTATATTTCAGTGCGTTACTGCAAGTTTAATGCCGTATATTTCAGTGTGCTACGTGCCGTTTAACGGAGTATATTTCTGTGCATTAGTGCACGTTTAACGCAGTATATTTCAGTGCGTTACTGCGCGTTTAACACTATATTTCAGTGCATTACATGCCATTTAACACAGTATATTTTGGTGTGTTACTGCAAAATTAACACAGTATATTTCAGTGCGTTATGTGATGTTTAACGCAGTATATTTCAGTGTGTTATTGCAAGTTTAACACTGTATATTTCAGTGTGTTACATGCCATTTAACACAATATTTTTCAGTTCGTTATTGCAAGTTTAACACCGTATATTTCAGTGTGTTACATGCAGTTTAATGCAGTATATCTCAATGCGTTACTGCAAGTATAATGCCATATATTTCAGTGAGTTATGTGCCGTTTAACGCAGTATATTTCTGTGCATTAGTGCATGTTTAGCACTGTATATTTCAGTGCATTATGAAGAAGAGTGGTGAACTGAGACCTTGTATTGATCATAGGGGTCTCAATCATTTCAATAGTTATTTGACCGCCTCAAGGGAGCAACAAAGCTTGATTTGAGAGGGGCATACAATCTCGTGAGGATTAACCTCTAGCCGACCGCCCACTGTCTATTGACGGCGGAGCGGTGCGGCTCTTGTGGCGGGACGCCGTCATATGACGTCGTCTACATTTTGGCCACTAGGGGGTGCGCGCGTGCCGCGGGAGGCGCGCGCGCGTGCCCGCCGTGTAGCTGGGGACCCAATGCGCGTGCCCGGCGGCTGCGATGTCCGCTGGGCACCCGCGATTGCCCAGTAACAGAGCAGGACGTGGATCTGTGTATGTAAACACACAGATCCACGTCCTGTCACTGGAGAGGAGACCGATGGTGTGTCCCTTGTACATAGGGACACCGATCGGTCCCCTCCCCAGTCAGCCCCCTCCCCCACAGTTAGAATCACTCATATAGGGAACACATTAACCCCTGCAGCGCCCCCTAGTGTTAACCCCTTCCCTGACAGTCACATTTATACAGTAATCAATGCATTTTTATAGCACGGATCGCTGTATAAATGTGAATGGTCCCAAAAATGTGTCAAAAGTGTCCGATATGTCCGCCGCAATGTCGCAGTCATGATAAAAATCGCAGATCGCCGCCATTACTAGTAAAAAAAAAATAATAATAAAAAATGCTATAAATCTATCCCCTATTTTGTAGACGCTATAACTTTTGCGAAAACCAATCAATATACGCTTATTGCGATTTTTTTTTACCAAAAATATGTAGAAGAATATGTATCGGCCTAAACTGAGGAAAAAATGTGTTTAAAAAAAAAAAAAAAATTGGATATTTATTATAATAAAAAGTAAAAAATATTATGTTTTTTCAAACTTGTTGCTCTTCTTTTGTTTATAGCGCAAGAACTAAAAACCGCAGAGGTGATCAAATACCACCAAAATAAAGCTCTATCTGTGGGGAAACCTCATAATGCCTTTTGGCCTTTGTAACGCCCCGGCAGTTTTCCAGGAATTTATTAACCGCTTCCCGACCGCCTCCTGTAGATATACGTCAACAGAATGGCACGGGCAGGCAAAAGCACGTACCTGTACGTCCCCTTTAATTTGCCTGCCCAGCGGCGCGCGCGCGACCCGGTCGGGAGCTCCGTGACCACGGCCGCGGGACCAGCGGACCCGATCGCCGCTGGTATCCCGCGATCGGGTTACGGAGCGGAAGAACGCGGAGAGGTCTATGTAAACAAACCTCTCCCCGCGCTTCCTACACTGACTGTCAGTGATCGGCGGTTCCCTGTCATCGGGAACGCCGATCAATGACGTCAGACGTACAGCCACGCCCCCCTACTGTAAAAAAAAAACAGAACACGTCACACTGACTCCTCCCCGCCCCCTAGTGGTTAACCCCCTAACTACAACTGTCATTTACATAGGAATCAGTGCTATTTAAATAGCACTGATTTCTATATAAATGGCAAATGTCCCAAAAATGTGTCAAAAATGTCTGATGTGTCCGCCATAATGTCGCAGTCACAATAAAAATCGCTGATCGCCGCCATTACTAATAAAAAAAAAAAATATTAATAAAAATGCTATAAAACTATCCCCTATTTTGTAAACGCTATAACTTTTGCGCAAACTAATCAATAATCGCTAATTGCGATTTTTTTTACCAAAAATATGTAGAAGAATACGTATCGGCCTAAACTGAGGAAAAAAA
Organism: Lithobates sylvaticus; assembly: GCA_028564925.1. Taxonomy (NCBI): domain Eukaryota; kingdom Metazoa; phylum Chordata; class Amphibia; order Anura; family Ranidae; genus Lithobates; species Lithobates sylvaticus. Next base: position 292,738,756 of record CM053031.1, on the reverse strand, counting down.
ATGTTTTTTTATATATTTTTTGGGGATATTTATTATAGCAAAAAGTAAAAAAATATTGCATTTTTTTCAAAATTGTCGCTCTATTTTTGTTTATAGCGCAAAAAATAAAAACCGCAGGGGCGATCAAATACCACCAAAAGAAAGCTCTATTTGTGGGAAAAAAAGGACGCCAATTTTGTTTTGGAGCCACGTCGCATGACCGCGCAATTGTTAGTTAAAGCGACGCAGTGCCGAATTGCAAAAAGGGGCCTGGTCCTTTGGCTGCCAATTGGTCCGGGGCTGAAGTGGTTATTGATGTCCTCCGAGATTTGTTGCAGTTTTGTGTGGTGCTTTATCTCGATGATATCCCTTATATTTTTCAAGTCCCTGGAGAGTCACCACACAGATGTCTGTCGTGTGCTTCAGAAACTAAGAGAGAACAATCTCTATTGTAAACTGGAGATGTGCGAGTTTCATCGTGAACAGGTTAAATTCCTGGTCTATGTCGTTTCCACTGATGAATGTTTAAAGAACCCAGAGAAACTTTTGGCAGTCCTACAGTGGCCCAACCCGTGGGTTTACGTCCTCCTGGGCTTTGACAACTATTATCGGAAGTTTATTGGTAACTTCTCGTCTCTGGTCAAGCCCCTGACTGATATGACCAGAAAGGACGGTAACCTACAGAGTTGGTCTCCGGAGTCCATTAAGGCCTTTGAGAGTCTCAAGGCTGCCTTTGTTTCTGCTCCTGTGTTGCCACATCTTGATCCTACGTTACCTTTTGTCCTTGAGGTTTATGCTTCTAAGACTGGTGTTGGTGCCCTTCTGTCTCAACGTCCCACCTCTGAGAGCGCTGTGGATCCTTGTGGCTACTTTTCCAAGAAATTGTCACCTGCGGAGTGCAATTACGAGATTGGTGACAAAGAGCTGTTGGTGATCATTTTAGCCCTGAAAGAATAGAGGCATCTCCTCGAAGGTACCACTGTACCAGTTCTCATTCTTGCTAACCATAAGAATCTCACATTCTTGTCTGAGGCTAAACGCTTCTCTCCCAGAAGGGCGCAATGGGCTCTTTTCTTGTCAAGTTGAAATGACATTGTCTCATTCTTACCTGGTACTAAGAATATAAGGGCTGACGCCTTGTCATGACAATTTTCTTCCACTTCCAAGTCGGAGTTACGGTTCCTGTGATTCCTCCTGATCATATTCTGGCTACGGTTCACACCAGTCTCACTTCTCCTTTAGGTGACATTCTTGCTGCTCTGGTCCATGCTCCTCCTGAGAAACCTTGTGACCGCTGCTTTGTCCCACAGAGTCTCCATACTGCCGTGCTCCAGAATTACCATTCTCCCAAGGCAGCTGGCCACCCTGGGAAGAATCAACTCGTTTGGGCCATTTCCAAACAATTCTGGTGGCCTAGTCTATGTGCTGATGTAACTACCTTCATAGCTGCCTGTTCCGTGTGCGCTCAGAGTAAGACTCCACGATACCTTCCAGTGAGTCTCCTACAACCCATACCCAATGGAGAGAGGCCCTGGACCCACCTGTCTATGGATTTCATTGTGGAGTTATCCTTATGGTGGTTGACCGGTTCTCAAAGATGTGTCATTGTATTCCACTTAAGAAGTTGCCCACTTCTAAGGAACTGGCTTCCATTTTTGCTCGGGAGATCTTTCGCTTACATGGGCTACCCAAGGTGATTGTCTCTGACAGGGGTAGTCAGTTTGTGTCCCAGTTCTGGCGAGCCTTTTGTGCACAGTTGGGAATTCAGCTTCCTTTTTCCTCTACGTATCACCCGCAGTCTAATGGGGCCGCAGAACGAGCCAATCAGACCTTGGAGCGATTCATTCATTGCTATATTTCTGACCATCATAACAACTGGTCAGACCTATTACTGTGGGCAGAGTTTGCTCACAACAGTACCTTGAATTCTGCTTCCCGATTGTCCCCGTTTATGGCGAATTATGGTTTCCAACCTTCCATATTTCCTGACTCGTTTGTTCTGCAGAGTATTGCTGCGTTAGACGAGCATCTCTGTGGTCTTCGTTCCACAAGTCCAGGAGGCTTTGCGTCATGCTAATGATAGGTACAGACTCCTACCAGGTTGGGGGCTGTCATCACACAACCTCCGACTTCGTGTTCCCTCACTGAAGTTTGGGAAGTTGGGCCTTTTCGTATTCTTCGCAGGGTTAACCCAGTGGCTTACGCATTAGACCTTCCTCCTAATATGTGTATTTCAAATGTATTTCATGTCTCCTTATTAAAACCTTTGGTCTTCAACCGCTTTACCACCTCTGTGCCACGACCTCACCCTGTATAGGTTGAGAACCATGAGGAGTATGAAGTACAGTCCCTTGTTGACTCCCCTTGGTTCCGTGGGCGCATACAGTGCCTGGTACATTGGAAAGGGTGAGGTCCGGAGGAACGCTCTTGGGTCTCATCCTCAGATGTGCATGCCCCTGTCTAGGGATGAGCCGAACACCCCCGGGTTCGGTTTGCACCAGAACCTGCGAACGGACCGAAAGTTTGCGCGAACATTCAAACCCTATTAATTACAATGGACGCGAACGTTCAAAATCTAAAGTGCTAATTATAATGGCCAATAGGCTTGTTATTGTCATAAAAGAGGTTTGGGGACCCGGGTCCTGCCCCAGGGGACATGTATCAATGCAAAAAGAAGTTTTAAAAACTGAAGTTTTTTCGGGAGCAGTCATTTTAATGATGCATAAAGTGTAAAAAGAAAAGGGAAATATTCCTTTAAATATGGTACCTGGGGGGTGTCTAAAGTATGCCTGTGAAGTGGCATGTGTTTCCCGTGTTTAGAACTGTCCCTGCAAAAAATGACATTTGTAAAGGAAAAAAAGAAGCCATTTAAAACTGCTTGCGGCTTTAATGTCATGTCTTGTCCTGGCAATATGGATGAAAATCTTTGAGAAAAATGGCATGACACCACCCCCCCCCCAGCCCATTACCAGCCCCTTTGGGTCTTGTATGGATATTAAGGGGAACCCTGCACCCAAAATAAAACCCTATACCTACAACCCTATATACTCTGAACAGCAGTATAGAGGGCGTGCAAACAAGACAGGGACTGTAGGTTTATTCTTAAGTAGAATCTGTTTGTAATTTTGAACAGGTACATTTTTAAGTGTAGCTACATCCAAAAAAATCTATTTTTAAGCTTTTTGGAGAACATAGGGAAGGTTTATCACCCCTATAACATTTGTTTTGCTGTCTGTGCACCTGTTCAGAACATTTCACCTCACTTTCCGTCCCAATGACAAATGTTTTTGGAAAAGTGGGGTTTTTATTGAAACAAGGATTGGTGATAAAGCATCAGTAGAGAGGAGATACCTTTTTCCCAAATTAAATCTAACAGGATAGAATTTCACTTCCTAGGGGTAGATTTCCTCTCACTTCCTGTTTTCAAGTAGGAGTCGTTTCTAAGTTGGATGTTTGAAAGTAGGGGCCTGCCGTATATACTTTGCAGAAATTTGCCCTATTAGATGTTGGTGTTGCCACAACACTGTAAGCCCTCACAGTTACTCTTAGTGGGCACAGGTGTGATTCAGTTGGTGTGCTGGCCTCAAGCTGGCCCCCGGAGGGCATCCTGCCTCGTTGGAGATGTGCCACCTCCTCCTCCTCTCTCTGATCAGGCACCCACGTGGAGTCAATGACCTCATCATCCCCTCCCTCTTCACCACTGGAGCAAACCTGGCAGTAAGCTGCAGCTGGTGGAACATGACTGCCAGATTGCTGTCCTTGAGCATCCCCTCTCGCTGCGCTCACGCTACTGCCTTCCTCTAGCTGGGTATCATCATCCAAGCCTTCAAAACGCTGGGCATTCTCCTGGAGCATGTACCCAACACTGTGCTCAAACAGTTCGGGGGACTCCTCCGGAGGACATGGTGGGTCTAGGGAAGGGGTGCCTGATGAGGACATTGAGTACGCGTTGGCAGCTGCTTTGCCAGTACCCTGAGCCTGGGTGAGAGAGGATGAGGAGGGTGGAGAGGGCTTGGTCATCCACTCTACCAAGCCTTCGGCATGATGCGGCTCAACATGTCCTGCTGCCGAAAAGAAGGACAAGCGTGTCCCATGGTATAAAACAAAATAAAAACCGCGCTATAACTAGTACATAATAGATTAAGCTGCTGCTCAGGTGGGATACACACACAAAGACACAAGTAGAGAAAAAGAGCTGCGCCAAAAAAAAAAACAAAGAAATACAATATTATCTAATCAGATTTAAACAGTAGATATAAAGTGTCCCACAAGGTAATGTCCTTAATAATGAGAACTTGCACTGTTCTCGGGAACCCTAATGTCCCCTTGGGTTAACCGTCTCTGGCAGCACAATGCCCCAGAGATAATGATAGGGACAAAACTGTTCCCCAATGTCCAAGTGGAGACGTATCAGGAAGAAATGTTGGTAAGGGAGATTATCCTGGTATTCAAAGGTAAACAAATAAGGCACCCTGGTGACTCAGAAATAACGGCAAAGGTGAGTAAGTGCCCGACACCCTTATGCAATGGCTGCTTACCAAAGAGCAGAGGTATGAAGGCTCTGCTAATATGATAGACGACCAAAAGCTGCGATTCCTCCTGTTTTCTTGTGGTGACAATCGATACTCCAAATGATATGGGTAAAGGGACCGCTTGCTCACATGGGGTCCATATAGGAAGTAGAGGAAAAAAAGCAGCCCATAGCGTGAATCCGATAAAAAACTATTTATTAAAACAAAGTAAGAAGCACTTACATTTATCCAAATGTTAAATGTGCATATAAAAAAATGCCGGCCGGCAATTGTGGGAGCCCGTCCTTCTCTTAGTCGTATGGTGGCATCACTGCGTGCCCTCCCAGACCAGTTTCGACAAATGTGTCTTTCTCAATGGGGAACCATTTAGATGTTGGTGTAGCCACAAGACTGGTGGGCACAGGAATGGGCCCTGCTGTGAGTTAATAGATCAAGATTTGTACTTGCATGCACCTGTTGAACCGGGCAGAAAAATTGGGCCTTTGGTGGTGGTGGTGGTGGTGGTGGTGGACGGTGTTGCCACAAGACTGTAAGCCCTCACAGTTACTCTTGGTGGGTGCAGGAATGGGCCCTGCTGTGAGTTATTAGATCAAGATTTGTAATTGCATGCACCTGTTGAACAGGGCAGTAAAATTGGGCCTTTGGTGGTGGTGGTGGTGGTGGACGGTGTTGCCACAAGACTGTAAGCCCTCACAGTTACTCTAAAGCCCCATACACACGGTCGGATTTTCGCATGGATTCTGTCCGATCGGACAATGTTGTTGAAAAATCAGACCGTGTGTATGCACCATTGGACAGTGTACGTTGTATTGTCCGACGGACAAAGTCCTATCTCCTGCTGGATAGATTTTCCGACAACACGGTCCGATCACACCAAATCCGATCGTGTGTATGGTAGTCCGACCGGACAAAGTGCTACGCATGCTCAGATCACATTACAAGACCAAAGCTATTGGCTACTAGCCTCTACGTAGTCCCGTCGTAGGCAACAAACGTCACCACGTTCAGAATGATCGGATTTTCCGACAACTTTGTCCGACCGTGTGTACGCAAAACCAACATCAGACAAAGTATGACGGACATGGTCTGACGGACCTGGTCCTCGGATAATCCGCGCGTGTGTATGGGGCTTTAGTGGGCACAGGAATGGGCCCTGCTGTGAATTATTAGATCAAGATTTGTAATTACATGCACCTGTTGAACAGGGGCAGAAAAATTGGGCCTTTGGTGGTGGTGGTGGACCGTGTTGCCGCAACACTGTAAGCCCTCACAGTTACTCTTGGAGGGCACAGGAATGGGCCCTGCTGTGAATTATTAGATCAAGATTTGTAATTGCATGCACCTGTTAAAAAGGGGCTGAAAAATTGTGCCTTAGGCACTGGTGCTGGTGCCACATCACTGCAACCCCTCACAGATACTGTACTTGGAGCACAGCAATCAGACCTGTTGCAAAGCATTGCATAAAAAATTTTAATTACACGCCCCTGTTAAACAGGGGCTGAAAAATTGTGCCTTAGGCACTGGTGCTGGTGCCACAACACTGCAACCCCTCACAGATACTGTACTCTTAGCACAGCAATGAGACCTGTTGCAAAGCATTGCCTAAAAATTGTAATTACACGCCCCAAACAGGGGCTGAAAAATTGTGCCTTAGGCACTGGTGCTGGTGCCACAACACTGCAACCCCTCACAGATACTGTACTTGGAGCACAGCAGTCACACCTGTTGCGAAGCATCTTTTTTAAAAATTGTAATTACACGCCCCTGTTATACAGGGGCTGAAAAATTGTGCCTTAGGCACTGGTGCTGGTGCCACAACACTGCAACCCCTCACAGATACTGTACTCTTAGCACAGCAATGAGACCTGTTGCAAAGCATTGCCTAAAAATTGTAATTACACGCCCCAACAGGGGCTGAAAAATTGTGCCTTAGGCACTGGTGCTGGTGCCACAACACTGCAACCCCTCACAGATACTGTACTTGGAGCACAGCAGTCACACCTGTTGCGAAGCATTTTTTTAAAAAAAATTGTAAGTACACGCCCCTGTTATACAGGGGCTGAAAAATTGTGCCTTAGGCACTGGTGTGGTGGCATGGATCATTGAGGAGGAGGAAGAGGATAGTCAATGAACATAACAGGACAGTCACTCAGCATCAGCATAGGCAGTCTTGAAGGAATGTGACATTATAAATGATTCCGTTATATCCGCTTCAGGTGCCTGGTAGCTGGTGGTGATCCAAGACTGATTCATTTTTATGAAGGTCAGTCGATCAACCAAGTCGGTGGACAGGCGCACCCTATGATCGGTGACAAATCCTCCAGCAGCACTGAATGTGCGTTCGGAAAGAACGCTGGATGCAGGACAGGCCAGTAGCTCAATTGCATACTGTGCAAGCTCTGGCCAGTGATCCATCCTCAGGACCCAGTAAGCCAGAGGATTTTCGGTGGGAAAGGTGTCCAAGTCTGACCTTGCCCCTAGGTATTCCTGCCCCATGTATATCAGACGCTGGCGATGGTTGCTGGAACCGATCATACCTTGGGGCTACGGACTAAAAAATTGTCTGAACGCATCGGTCAGACGTCCACCTTCCCCACCGCTCCTTCTGCTACTGACCGAAGCCTCAGCAACTCGTCGTCCAGGACCAGGAGTTTGTAACCTCCCAGTTTCTGGGAACGCGTTGCACAGACCTTTCTGCAAGGCCTCCCTGAGATGTCTCATCCTCTGCTCCCTCTGCGACGGCAAGATAAGGTCCGCAACCTTACCCTTGTACCGTGGATCAAGGAGAGTGGCCAGCCAGTAATGGTCCCTCTCCTTGATCCGAAGAACACGAGGATCCTTCCGCAGGCTTTGCAGGATCAGGGAGGCCATGCAGCGTAGGTTAGCTGAGGCATTCGGTCCGGAGTCTTCTGGGTCACTGAGGATGACATGATCGCCAGCCACCTCCTCCCAGCCACGTACAAGTCCACTGGTTTGTTGGGACTGTACATCATCCCTAAAAGATTGCTGCTGCTGATGCTGAGTGCCAGGCTCCACCTCCATGCTCACACAATCCTCCTCCTCCTCCTCCTCCTCCTCATCCTCTTCCTGTGTGATGGGTGGGACATAAGGAACACTGTCTGGATAAAGGGGGCCTTGAGAGGCAAGGAAGTCCTCCTCTTCCTGCCTCTGTTCTGCCTCAAGTGCCCTGTCCATTATCCCACGCAGCGTATGCTCCAACAGGTGGACAAGAGGTACAGTGTCACTGATGCATGCACTGTCACTGCTCACCATCCTCGTGGCCTCCTCAAATGGTGAGAGGACAGTGCATGCATCCCTGATCATGCTCCACTGGTGTGGGGAAAAAAAGCCAAGCTCCCCTGACCCTGTCCTGGTGCCGTAGTCGCAAAGGTACTCATTGATGGCCCTCTGCTGCGTGTGCAGTCGCTGCAGCATGGCCAACGTTGAGTTCCACCTGGTGGGCATGTCACATATTAGGCGGTTCTTGGGCAGGTTCAGCTCCTTTTGCAGCTCAGTCAGCCGAGCACTGGCATTATAAGATCGGCGGAAATGCACACAGACTTTCCTGGCCTGCTTCAGGAGATCCTGTAAGCCTGGGAACCTGCCCAAGAACCGCTGCACCACCAGGTTGAGGACGTGAGCCATACAGGGCACATGGGTGAGCTGCCCCTGTCGCAGGGCGGAGAGGAGGTTGGTGCCAGTGTCAGAAACGACCATTCCTGGCTTAAGCTGGCGTGGCGTCAACCACCTCTCGGCCTGCCCCTGCAGAGCTGCCAGAACCTCTGGCCCAGTGTGGCTCCTGTCCCCCAAACACACCAGCGCAAGCACGGCATGGCATCTTTTTGCCTGCATACTCGCGTAGCCCCTTGTACGCCTACGGAGCACCGCTGGTTCCGAGGACAGAGCACTGGAGGAAGAAGAAGAGGAGGGGGTTGAGGAGAGAGGTGTGTCACAACCAATAGTAGCATTTTGGAGGCGTGGTGGCGGAACAACCTCCAACACTACTGCACCTTGTCCTGCATCCCTCCCAGCTGCCAATAGAGTGACCCAATGGGCCGTGAAAGAAAGATAACGTCCCTGTCCATGCCTGCTGGACCATGAGTCAGCGGTAATATGCACCTTACCGCTGACCGCCCTGTCCAGCGAGGCATGGACATTGCCTTCCACATGCCGGTAGAGAGACGGAATCGCCTTCCGTGAGAAAAAGTGGCGTTTGGGAACCTGCCACTGAGGAACCGCACATTGAACAAACTCACGGAAGGGGGCCGAGTCTACCAACTGAAAAGGCAGCAGTTGAAGTGCTAGCAATTTAGCCAAGCTAGCATTCAACCGCTGGGCATGTGGATGGCTGGGAGTATACTTCTTTCGACGGTCCAGCAGCTGGGGCAGGGAAATTTGCCTGCTACAATCGGACGTCGGTGTACTGCAAGTACTTGGTTGTGACACACCTAAATCTACACCTTCAGTCCTCTCAGAGCAGCTTTCAGAGAGGACTGAAGATATAGTGGGGATGGAGATCCCAGCTGATGAGGAGCAAGGAGAGGTCCGCTTTGTTCTTTGGTGTGGGTCTTTTATGTGTGCTTGCCAACGAGCTGCATGGCAGGTCGACATATGTCTGCTCATGCTTGTGGTGCCCAAGCGGCTGATGTTTTGGCCACGCGAGATACGCTTGAGACAAATATTGCAAATAGCAGTGGTGCGATCTGATGTACTTGTCTCAAAAAAGGCCCACACCAAAGAACTTTTGTGATAACGTGCAGAGGCAGCGCCCTGCACAGGCGGAGCTCTGCGGTGTGGTACAGTTGCTGTGCTGGCCTCTAGCTGGCCTCCAGGGGGCATCCTGCCTCGTTGGACATGTGACGCCGCATCCTCCTCCTCCTCCTCCTCTCTCCCTTCAGGCACCCACGTGGAGTCAGTGACCTCATCATCCCCTCCCTCTTCACCACTAGAGCAAACCTGGCAGTAAGCTGCAGCTGGTGGAACAGTACTGCCAGATTGCTGTTCTTCAGCATCCCCTCTCTCTGCGCGCACACTACTGACTTCCTCAAGCTGGGTATCATCATCCGAGCCTTCAAATCGTTGGGCATCTTTCCTGGAGCATGTACCCAACACTGTGCTCAAACAGTTCGGGGGACTCCTCAGGAGGACATGGTGGGTCTAGGGAAGGGGTGGCTGATGATGCCATTGAGTACGCGTTGGCAGCTGCTCTGCCAGTACCCTGAGCCTGGGTGAGAGAGGATGAGGAGGATGAGGAGGGCTTGGTCATCCATTCTACCAAGCCTTCAGCATGATGCGGCTCCACATGTCCAGCTGCCGAAAACAAAGACAAGCGTGTCCCATGGCCACGTGCTGATGACGATGCACAACCACGTCCACGGCCAGCACTGTTGTCTCTAGAAACAGAGCCTGCCTGCCCTGTGTTCTTGCCTCTGCACGCTCTGCCTCTCCTTGGCGGTCTTCCAGCCATTGTAGTCGGTAGTGTATATAGTATAAAAAATAGAGCTCCTATGTGTGCTCACAACACACTGTAGGTCCTATGGGTGCTGACACTAACACACTATAGGTACTATGTGTGCTGCTGACAAGAAAATATAGGAGCTCTGTTTGATGCCACTAACACACTAGAAGTCCTATGGGTGCTGCTGACAAGAAAATATAGGAGCTCTGTGTGATGCCACTAACACACTAGAAGTCCTATGGGTGCTTCTGGGAAGAAAATATAGGAGCTCTGTGTGATGCCACTAACACACTAGAAGTCCTATGGGTGCTGCTGGGAAGAAAATATAGGAGCTCTGTGTGATGCCACTAACACACTAGAAGTCCTATGGGTGCTGCTGAGAAGAAAATATAGGAGCTCTGTGTGATGCCACTAACACACTAGAAGTCCTATGGGTGCTTCTGGGAAGAAAATATAGGAGCTCTGTGTGATGCCACTAACACACTAGAAGTCCTATGGGTGCTTCTGGGAAGAAAAAATATAGGAGCTCTGTGTGATGCCACTAACACACTGGAAGTCCTATGGGTGCTTCTGGGAAGAAAATATATGAACTCTGTGTGATGCCACTAACACACTAGAAGTCCTATGGGTGCTGCTGAGAAGAAAATATAGGAGCTCTGTGTGATGCCACTAACACACTAGAAGTCCTATGGGTGCTTCTGGGAAGAAAATATAGGAGCTCTGTGTGATGCCACTAACACACTAGAAGTCCTATGGGTGCTTCTGGGAAGAAAATATAGGAGCTCTGTGTGATGCCACTAACACACTAGAAGTCCTATGGGTGCTTCTGGGAAGAAAATATAGGAGCTCTGTGTGATGCCACTAACACACTAGAAGTCCTATGGGTGCTTCTGGGAAGAAAATATAGGAGCTCTGTGTGATGCCACTAACACACTAGAAGTCCTATGGGTGCTTCTGGAAGAAAATATAGGAGCTCTGTGTGATGCCACTAACACACTAGAAGTCCTATGGGTGCTTCTGGAAGAAAATATAGGAGCTCTGTGTGATGCCACTAACACACTAGAAGTCCTATGGGTGCTTCTGGGAAGAAAATGTAGGAGCTCTGTGTGATGCCACTAACACACTAGAAGTCCTATGGGTGCTTCTGGGAAGAAAATATAGGAGCTCTGTGTGATGCCACTAACACACTAGAAGTCCTATGGGTGCTTCTTGGAAGAAAATATAGGAGCTCTGTGTGATGCCACTAACACACTAGAAGTCCTATGGGTGCTTCTGGGAAGAAAATATAGGAGCTCTGTGTGATGCCACTAACACACTAGAAGTCCTATGGGTGCTTCTGGGAAGAAAATATAGGAGCTCTGTATGATGCCATTAACACACTAGAAGTCCTATGGGTGCTTCTGGGAAGAAAATATAGGAGCTCTGTGTGATGCCACTAACACACTAGAAGTCCTATGGGTGCTGCTGAGAAGAAAATATAGGAGCTCTGTGTGATGCCACTAACACACTAGAAGTCCTATGGGTGCTTCTGGGAAGAAAATATAGGAGCTCTGTGTGATGCCACTAACACACTAGAAGTCCTATGGGTGCTGCTGAGAAGAAAATATAGGAGCTCTGTGGGATGCCACTAACACACTAGAAGTCCTATGGGTGCTTCTGGGAAGAAAATATAGGAGCTCTGTGTGATGCCACTAACACACTAGAAGTCCTATGGGTGCTTCTGGGAAGAAAATGTAGGAGCTCTGTGTGATGCCACTAACACACTAGAAGTCCTATGGGTGCTTCTGGGAAGAAAATATAGGAGCTCTGTGTGATGCCACTAACACACTAGAAGTCCTATGGGTGCTTCTGGGAAGAAAATATAGGAGCTCTGTGTGATGCCACTAACACACTAGAAGTCCTATGGGTGCTTCTGGGAAGAAAATATAGGAGCTCTGTGTGATGCCACTAACACACTAGAAGTCCTATGGGTGCTTCTGGGAAGAAAATATAGGAGCTCTGTGTGATGCCACTAACACACTAGAAGTCCTATGGGTGCTTCTGGGAAGAAAATATAGGAGCTCTGTGTGATGCCACTAACACACTAGAAGTCCTATGGGTGCTTCTGGGAAGAAACTATAGGAGCTCTGTGTGATGATGCCACTAACACACTAGAAGTCCTATGGGTGCTGCTGAGAAGAAAATATAGGAGCTCTGTGTGATGCCACTAACACACTAGAAGTCCTATGGGTGCTTCTGGGAAGAAAATATAGGAGCTCTGTGTGATGCCACTAACACACTAGAAGTCCTATGGGTGCTTCTGGGAAGAAAATATAGGAGCTCTGTGTGATGCCACTAACACACTAGAAGTCCTATGGGTGCTTCTGGGAAGAAAATATAGGAGCTCTGTGTGATGCCACTAACACACTAGAAGTCCTATGGGTGCTGCTGAGAAGAAAATATAGGAGCTCTGTGTGATGCCACTAACACACTAGAAGTCCTATGGGTGCTTCTGGGAAGAAAACATAGGAGCTCTGTGTGATGCCACTAACACACTAGAAGTCCTATGGGTGCTGCTGAGAAGAAAATATAGGAGCTCTGTGTGATGCCACTAACACACTAGAAGTCATATGGGTGCTTCTGGGAAGAAAATATAGGAGCTCTGTGTGATGCCACTAACACACTAGAAGTCCTATGGGTGCTGCTGAGATGAAAATATAGGAGCTCCGTGTGATGCCACTAACACACTAGAAGTCCTATGGGTGCTTCTGGGAAGAAAATATAGGAGCTCTGTGTGATGCCACTAACACACTAGAAGTCCTATGGGTGCTGCTGAGAAGAAAATATAGGAGCTCTGTGTGATGCCACTAACACACTAGAAGTCCTATGGGTGCTTCTGGGAAGAAAATATAGGAGCTCTGTGTGATTCCACTAACACACTAGAAGTCCTATGGGTGCTTCTGGGAAGAAAATATAGGAGCTCTGTGTGATGCCACTAACACACTAGAAGTCCTATGGGTGCTTCTGGGAAGAAAATATAGGAGCTCTGTGTGATGCCACTAACACACTAGAAGTCCTATGGGTGCTTCTGAGAAGAAAATATAGGAGCTCTGTGTGATGCCACTAACACACTAGAAGTCCTATGGGTGCTTCTGGGAAGAAAATATAGGAGCTCTGTGTGATGCCACTAACACACTAGAAGTCCTATGGGTGCTTCTGGGAAGAAAATATAGGAGCTCTGTGTGATGCCACTAACACACTAGAAGTCCTATGGGTGCTTCTGGGAAGAAAATATAGGAGCTCTGTGTGATGCCACTAACACACTAGCAGTCCTATGGGTGCTTCTGGGAAGAAAATATAGGAGCTCTTTGTGATGCCACTAACACACTAGAAGTCCTATGGGTGCTGCTGAGAAGAAAATATAGGAGCTCTGTGTGATGCCACTAACACACTAGAAGTCCTATGGGTGCTTCTGGGAAGAAAAAATAGGAGCTCTGTGTGATGCCACTAACACACTAGAAGTCCTATGGGTGCTTCTGGGTAGAAAATATAGGAGCTCTGAGTGATGCCACTAACACACTAGAAGTCCTATGGGTGCTTCTGGGAAGAAAATATAGGAGCTCTGTGTGATGCCACTAACACACTAGAAGTCCTATGGGTGCTTCTGGGAAGAAAATATAGGAGCTCTGTGTGATGCCACTAACACACTAGAAGTCCTATGGGTGCTTCTGAGAAGAAAATATAGGAGCTCTGTGTGATGCCACTAACACACTAGCAGTCCTATGGGTGCTTCTGGGAAGAAAATATAGGAGCTCTGTGTGATGCCACTAACACACTAGAAGTCCTATGGTTGCTGCTGAGAAGAAAATATAGGAGCTCTGTGTGATGCCACTAACACACTAGAAGTCCTATGGGTGCTTCTGGGAAGAAAATATAGGAGCTCTGTGTGATGCCACTAACACACTAGAAGTCCTATGGGTGCTTCTGGGAAGAAAATATAGGAGCGCTGTGTGATGCCACTAACACACTAGAAGTCCTATGGGTGCTTCTGGGAAGAAAATATAGGAGCTCTGTGTGATGCCACTAACACACTAGAAGTCCTATGGGTGCTGCTGAGAAGAAAATATAGGAGCTCTGTGTGATGCCACTAACACACTAGAAGTCCTAAGGGTGCTTCTGGGAAGAAAATATAGGAGCTCTGTGTGATGCCACTAACACACTAGAAGTCCTATGGGTGCTTCTGGGAAGAAAATATAGGAGCTCTGTGTGATGCCACTAACACACTAAAAGTCCTATGGGTGCTTCTGGGAAGAAAATATAGGAGCTCTGTGTGATGCCACTAACACACTAGAAGTCCTATGGGTGCTGCTGAGAAGAAAATATAGGAGCTCTGTTTGCTGCCACTAACACACTAGAAGTCCTATGGGTGCTTCTGGGAAGAAAATATAGGAGCTCTGTGTGATGCCACTAACACACTAGAAGTCCTATGGGTGCTTCTGTGAAGAAAATATAGGAGCTCTGTTTGCTGCCACTAACACACTAGAAGTCCTATCGGTGCTTCTGGGAAGAAAATATAGGAGCTCTGTGTGATGCCACTAACACACTAGAAGTCCTATGGGTGCTTCTGGGAAGAAAATATAGGAGCTCTGTGTGATGCCACTAACACACTAGAAGTCCTATGGATGCTTCTGGGAAGAAAATATAGGAGCTCTGTGTGATGCCACTAACACACTAGAAGTCCTATGGGTGCTGCTAAGAGGAAAATATAGGAGCTCTGTTTGCTGCCACTAACACACTACAAGTCCTATGGGTGCTTCTGGGAAGAAAATATAGGAGCTCTGTGTGATGCCACTAACACACTAGAAGTCCTATGGGTGCTTCTGGGAAGAAAATATAGGAGCTCTGTGTGATGCCACTAACACACTAGAAGTCCTATGGGTGCTGCTGAGAAGAAAATATAGGAGCTCTGTGTGATGCCACTAACACACTAGAAGTCCTATGGGTGCTTCTGGGAAGAAAATATAGGAGCTCTGTGTGATGCCACTAACACACTAGAAGTCCTATGGGTGCTTCTGGGAAGAAAATATAGGAGCTCTGTGTGATGCCACTAACACACTAGAAGTCCTATGCGTGCTTCTGGGAAGAAAATATAGGAGCTCTGTGTGATGCCACTAACACACTAGAAGTCCTATGGGTGCTGTTGGGGTGCAATGCTGTGCTAACAGCTCTGCGGTTGGTACTACTGCAATACTGTACTAACAGTAAGCACGCACCAGACTAATCCCCAGCAGCAGCTAATAACACACTAACTGTGCAATCAGCAGCAATGAACGATCAATGACTTAGGTAGCAATGGTTTAGCAAAGAAATAGCCAATGGTTTAGCAAAGAAGAGCAAATCTTTCTGTAGCAATGAATCTAGCAAAGACAGAATCAGCAGACTGATCTCTCCTAAAGCCGGAACTCATGTGACCAGGGCCGATGGCGTGGCGGCCTTTTAAATGGTGGGGCGTGTACTAAAGCCCCTGAGCTTTAATTGGCTACAGGCGTCCTGCCTGTAGCCAATTATTGCTCTCCGAGTTTCCAGCGCTGTGATTGGCCAAGCATGCGGGGTCACAGTGCATGCTTGGCCAATCATCAGCCAGCAATGCACTGCGCCGGCCGCGCCGGCCGCAATGCATTGCGGGGCCGCTCGCATCACACGAATGTGATGCGAACGGCCCAAACAGTTCTGGGCTCGCCAAGCGAGCGAACGCCCGGTGCTCGGTGTGAACGTGGGTTCGAATCGAGCACCGGTCCCATCCCTATACATGAGGCCGCCGGTGCGGCGGTCTTATATAGTGTGGGGCGTGTACTAAAGGCATCCTGTCTGTGGCCAATTATTGCTCTCCTCGCCACTGGCTCTATGATTGGCCAAGCATGCAGGGTCACAGTGCATGCTTGGCCAATCATCAGCCAGCAATGCACTGCGACTGGCGCAGTGCATTGTGGACCGTTTGCATCACACAAATTTGATGCAAATGGTCCTGAGAGTTCGGGTTTCGACGAGCGGTCGAACGGGCGATGTTCGATTCGAGCATGGGTTAGAATCGAACACCGGGCCCATCCCTACTCCAGACATCATAAAGATCTTCTGCGTGGAGTAGACATTGTAGCATAGGCAAAGGGCGCCTAGATCTAGTAGGAGTGTCCACATTGTAGTCCACTGTGATGTTGTAGTCCCCACACATGAGCAGAGCACCCTTCCTGACTGCTGTAATTTTGTTGAGCATTTCCTTTATGAAGCGCAGTTGATGAGTATTAGGTGCATAAAGATGACTATTGTATAAGTTTGGTTATAAAACTCTCCAACTAGGATCAGATATCTCCTTTGTCACGCTCCGGGTATGGCGGGAAACAGGAGGTGGATCCCCTATGCCAATGAGGCGATAGCACGGGTTGTATTGGAGGACCGGTTCTAATGTTGCTACTGGTTTTCACCAGAGCCCGCCACGAGGCGGGATGGACTTGCAGCGGCGGTAGCAACCAGGTCGTGTCTTCCAATAGCAACTCGACCCCACTGACAGCTGAGACAGGCGTGGTACACAAGGATTAAGCAGAGGCGAGGTCAAACGTAGCAAAAGGTCAAGGCAGGTGGCAATGGTTCGTAGTCAGGGGCAACAGCAGAGATCTGGATACACTAATAGGAGCAAAACACAACACGCTTTCACTGGGCACTAAAGGCAACACAAGATCCGGCCAGGACAGGAAGGGGAAGTGGGTTTATGAAGGGTTCTGGAAAATGGTAATTGGACCAGGCACCAATTGATTGTGCACTGGCCCTTTATCAGTAGGCAGTGTCGCGCGCGCGCCTGGGGAGCGGGGGCGCGCGCACGCCGGAAGGAGCCGAAGGGGACATGTGAGGGGAGCGGGATGCGATCCCCGGGTGGGCCGTGGATCGCATCCCGGAGACAGAGCAGCGCCTGCGGTCAGGGGAGCTGACCGAGGCGCTGCAGGGCAGAGGACGCCGTGAGCGCTCCGGGATGGATGGGACACCCGGAGTGCTCGGCGTTACATCCTTCCTGCTCTGCTTGTATTCCTTTAGGAACAAAGGCAACAGAGTCCTTAATAGCGATGATTACTCCTCTTTGCTTTTTTGTTGCTGAGGCTAGATACATATTGGGGAAGCTTTTGAGTTAAAAAGTGGGTGGGTCAGAGGCTAGGAAGTGTGTCTCCTGTACACACAGGATATCAGTGTGCAACTTCAGGGCCTCTTTTCATAGGGAGGATCGTTTTGCCGGGTGGTTGAGCCTGTGGACATTAAAAGAAACTACGTTCAGCACCGTGGTTAATTAGTAAATTAAATGATGGCAGTACCTCAAGAAGATCCAGACTCTCTGATCCTGGGTGGTGTCCAATAGGTTGCAGACCATGGTGTACCTGGGGTAGGCCTTTCCGTGTTGAGTGATAGTCCATATCAGATAGGGTATAGTAAAAAAAGGGAGAGAAGGAAAAAAAAGTAATAATTAAAAAAAATAAGTCAAACAGAGCAGTTTAAACCAACAAGGTAAAAAGGGAGATTCCAATGTGAATCTGATGGCAGTATTACCAGTGCTATAGGAATCAAGTAGAGTATGATAAGTTTGGAAGCCAAAGTGTTCAGGTGTTATTCTTCTTGTTCTTCTTCTTGTGTGACACTATTTGCCAGGTGTTCTGGGTCTCCATCTTTGATGCAGAAGGTAATCCTTAAATAATTTGTTTAGGAAGGATGTCCCAGGCCCGGAGCAGTGTGAGCCCTTCATCGAGGTTGTTGATTACAGATGTGTTACCGTCCTGTGTGAAAGTCAGTTTGGATGGGTAGCCCCCATGGTAGGCGATGTCATGGTTGCGCAGTGCTTTTGTGACAGGTAATAGGGACTTGCGTCTTTGCATAGTAAATTGCGAGAGGTCAGCAAAAAGTTGAACGGAAGAGTAGTTCTCAGGCGGTTGTCGATTTTTACGGAAAGCTATCATGAATTGCTCTTTTATGTGAAAAAAAATGTACCCGCATCAGAACATCTCCTGGGATGATATCTGGGAGATGAGAAGGCTTAGGCAGGCAATGGATTCTGTCTATTACCAAGTCTGAGTCAGATGCTTCAGGCAGAAAAGCTTTCATGAGATCATGGGCATATTGCTGCAATTGCACAGTTTGTGTGGATTCACGGATACCACGGAACTTGATATTATTCCTTTGTGACCGGACCTTGAGGTCACCACTTTGGCCTTAAGCCAGGTCACCTCATCAGACTGGTCATTATGGGCATCCACCAGAGAATTGTATGAAAAAGCACACTCCCCCATTTTTTTCTCCACATGATCAACTCTCCCCCTAACTCACTTCAGCTTTAAAACTTATCATGCAGTCCATCATGTCAGCATGAAGGGAGCTGCGGAGGGAGACAAGCATGTCTTTTAGTGTTGTATTAGATATGGGCTGGTTAGCAGTAGGGAAAGTGTTAATTGTTTCAGCAAGTTCCCTGGTGTCTTCCATGGATTCATGACATGTGCTCACCTTGTCGCTGCAGAGATCCAACGCTATACGGGGCTTACTTAGATTTAGCTGGACTGCGTGATAGTGGCGTGGAGGCATCAGGCGAGCGGCGGATGGAGTTTCCCTGTGAGCCCGGACTTGGTGTGGCTGAGCTGGAGCCACTGGAGAAGGCTGGAGAGATGCCGCCGGCACCATCTTGGATCTGGCTCCGGGCTGTCGGCGGGAAGTAGAGTGGTATTTTCTTCAACAGGGATGATCCTTTAGGTCATTTCGTGCTGTCGGCTGGCACTTTAGGGTTGAGTTGATGTGGAGAGAGCTAGTTAAGAACACCTCTGCTCCCTGGGATTCCTATTGCTGGAGCAGAGCTGTCTGTTCAAGACGTACATTCAGTAGTGCGGTAGTCATGCCCCCCCAGGTGTTATTTTTTGTTTGCATTTAAAATGTATTTTAGGGTACTTTTGTTCAAAAAATATGTGTTTAATAAATAACTGTGTGAATATCTCACAAAATAAAAAATTGCAGCTACCATTATTTTATTCTCCAGGGTCTCTGGTTTCAGGAAATATACAATACAAGGGTTCTTCAAAAGCTTCCGCATTTTTTTTAAACTTTGTTTAATAAGAAAAAGTGCAGAATTCTCTTGAAGACCCCTTGTACAATTGTTTTGGGGGGGGGGGGGGGGGGGTTTAAAGAAATATTAGCATGGATGAACAAACTGCTTCAATGTGAGCCCACTCTTGCTTTGGCACACAGTTTATATTATATACAGCCCATTTAGTTGAGTTGTTTTTTCATTAATTGCTGAGAGATATTTTTCTTATAATAGCTACAGTTACTGTAACTCAATGAAGTCATTTATTGGAAATCTTTAAATGATTTGCCCCGAGGTCCCGATGGGTGTTAAGGTGTTATTCTTTTGACAGCAACAGTAAAATTTTTGGTGTGACAGCAATGGTAGAGTATAAGGAAGTCAGCATTAAATATAATGTGGAATGCGCCAAGGGACAATGTGTGCTTCACCCCACTTGTAAAGAAACAGTATAAAAGGTAGGCAGCAAAGCTAATATCATATTTGTGAACACGTCATTGTTGGGAGAAGTTTGTGTTCATGAAGGCTTGATATAGAAAGGAGAAAACACAAAAAGAAGGAGGATGTCTCTTCTCTTCCTCCTGGTCCTGCTTTGTGCCCCTCATGGGTTGGCTGGTGAGTAGATTCAGGTTAATTGATTTGATTAAACCTGGGTTAGAGGGTCTGGGTGGTCTATGTTATGGTGGCTGATGGTGGAGAGCAGATATCATATGGAGGACCTAGATCCATTCTTCAAGAAAACATCTACAGACCCCAGCAAGGGAGGTGTAGATCCTGCACTTAAAACATGTGAAAGGTGCATCACCATCCCCCTTTATATATCATTTGTCAGGTTCCCAGCAAACTTAATACTAAGCTCTGA
The DNA here is from genome assembly GCA_028564925.1 of Lithobates sylvaticus. Classification (NCBI taxonomy): domain Eukaryota; kingdom Metazoa; phylum Chordata; class Amphibia; order Anura; family Ranidae; genus Lithobates; species Lithobates sylvaticus. The sequence continues at coordinate 292,718,846 of CM053031.1, read as the reverse complement.
TTCAATGGCATTGTTTCTATTGTTTATAGACTTTTAATAACTGACTTGGTACCAATGGATTGGCACAAGGCCAGTGTGGTGACGGTATTTAAAAAGGATTAAAGTCTTTATAAAGTAGGTTAGGGTAAATATACATACAATATCAGAGCTCACGTATTAAAGGATACAGACTTGGAACACTGGGCTAAAGAGTTTTCCTCCTCTAATACTGTTCAACTTATAGTGTATAGGGATTACACTAAGGACTTGGGTAATCTTTGATACTAAAGGAACAGAGAGAGAAAGAACACAATTTTTAACACCAATAAATTGGTAACTTTTTAAAATAAAATACTCACAAAAGAGGTAAAATCATCACATCCTAGGTACTGGGTGCTTTAACATCCTCAGAGACTAAGTTTATAATAAGACAACTTCTCCAATGCATAAAGTGAAATGTAGTAGACATGTGCATTCATTTTCGTCCGAATGCATTTTCGTCCGAATTTTGGGTATTTTCGTTATGGTTTTAACAAACGATAACGAACTCGCAGAGTAGGAAAATCGAAACATCCGACATAAACAAATGCTTTATTTTTGTTTAGTTGTGACAACAGTTCGATATAGATAGGAGATTCGACATGACGCTGACAATATCGATCTGTGTCCATAGAACCTGTGGTTGAATGTGCCTAACCTTAGCTCTATTAGTCCAAGATTATTCTACATAGAGAGAAAAGATTCAACATTATAGAGACAATAGAAAAAAGGTGGAATGTGCCTAACCTAACTCTATTAGTCCAAGATTATTCGACATAGAGAGAAAAGATTTGACATGAAGATTCAACGAAGCAGTCGCCGGGAGCGGACATTTATGGTCAAATGCTCCAACCATAGGATATAGAAGAATTCTAATGTTGGTTGACTAGTAATAATAATTAAATATAATTATTACTAGTGTCATACAACATTAGAATTCTACTATAGCTTGTAGGCGGAACATTCGACCGGAAATGTACGATTGCAGTGTCGTACAGTTTAGCTGCTCCGTCGAATCTTCGACAGACTCCCTAAGCCATTGATGGCGAACCTTTTTGAGCCCGAGTACCCAAACTGAAATAAATACATTGGTTTTGTGTTGCAAAGTGCCAACACGGCAATTCGCGAGAGAGGGGGGGGCTGAGCGAAAGAGAGGGGTTGTGTGAGAGAGAGAGGGAGGGATAGGGGTTGAGAGAGAGAGAGAGAGGGGGGACAGCAAGCATGAGGGGTGTTAGAGATTCTGAGAGGGAGGGGGGCTGAGAGAGAGGGAGCAGAGGGAGAGAGAATGGTGTGAGATATGCTGAGAGAGGGGGAACAGAGAGAGGTAGAGGGGGTGAGAGAGAGGGAGAGGGGACAGAGAGAGAGAGGGGGTGTGAGAGAGATGCTGAGAGAGAGGTGAGCTGAGGGAGGGGGGCAGAGAGAGAGAAGGGGGCAGAGAGAGAGAGATGAGCTGAGAGAGGGGTGAGCTAAGAGAGGGGGACACAGAGAAGGGGGACTGAAGAGGGAGGGGGGCTGAGAGGAGAGAGAGACCTCTAGCTCTGTCCTGGACCTTCTTGTGTGCCCACAGAGATGGCTCTGCGTGCCATAGGTTCGCCATCACTGCCCTAAGCCTTCAATGACAGATTCAACCTTATTTATTTTAGGATTTTCTGACGAATGCATTTTTTAATGAAACAAAATAAATAAAAACTAATTTCGGGAGTAACTAAATACATTTATTTTGCTTTGGTGTCAAGGTCAGGCCCTCTTCCTCAGAGCTAACTTCTATTGTCAGGAATATCCTCAAGATCTAAATAAAGGAGCCCTTAGAGTCCCTATGAGGACTTATGAGGACTTATTTCCACACAACATATTTCTTGAATGAGACAATTAGCCATTTATTTGAATATATTGTAAACCTATTTGTGGTATATAAGTCGCAGTTGGTTTCAAAGTTGTGTAACAAGCATACATTCGCTTTTATCGATCTATTATGCTCTCCGGCTCAGTTGTCACTTGCTGACTCCGGAGTTGCATGATTTTCAGTGAAACTTTGGAGTCCAAATTTTGATACAACTTTGAAGTGACTTTGATAAGACTTTTACACTCTTGCATTGAAGCTGTGACAAAGTCAGATTTTCTGAAGTCCCAGTCACTTCAGTAGTGTCAATTGGACCGTCTCTCATAGAGAAAAATGGCATTTCACAGCCAAAACTACCTTGACCTGGGCATGTCCTGCGACTTTGGGTCTCACAAGTTGGATCCTAAGTTGCACTAGTGTGAACCGAGCCTTAATGTAATTTAAATGTATCGATCTTGTCTTGTCACATGAAGATATAATAAAACATTTACAAAAATGTGAGGGGTGTACTCACTTTTGTGAGATAGTGATATATATATATATATATATACACTGTAGACACAATAAATACATGAAGGCTTCCAATATAGCCCATGGCTTCCAATACTACCTCTATCCTGCCAACACCCAGATCTATCTCTCCTCAACTCACCCCCTCGATCCCCTCACGTATCACAAACTTACTGAGAAACATATCAGTACGAGTGTCACCCCACTTCTTCAAACTCAATCTTTCTAAAACTAACCTTGTAATACATCCTCCTATCCAAAACTTTACCGTTAACATCAACGGCACAAACATTGGTCCCGCCACACACGTCAGGGTGCTGGGTGTAATCCTGAACTCTGATCTCTTCTTCAGCCCTCACATCCAATCACTGGCTACATCTTACCGCCTCAACCTCTGCAACATTTCCAGGATTCGCCCCTTCCTGACTAACGACACCACAAAACTACTTATTCACTCCTTGATTATTTCTCGCCTTGACTACTTCAACTCCCTCCTCACTGGCAAACCTTTAGGCTGGTTTCACACTAGTACGAATTGGATGTGGTTTTTCCTGCAACCAATTTGCATGACCGGAGACTGTGAATGGCTCTCAATGCCGGTTCACACATCTCCGGGGTGGCCACTGTCCGCACTGGAAAAGGGTCGTGTACGTCTTTGGCTATTTTTTAGGTCCGAATTCAGATCTGATTCGCACCTGAAATGCAGAGCAGGATGCACCGGACCCCCCGATGGGAGCCACGGCCACCGCTAGTGTGAACTCGGCCTTACACAGGCTATCCCCCCTTCAGTCTATTATGAATGCTGCTGCTAGACTAATACACTTACTAACTAATCCTTGACTGCTCTTCCTCTCTGCCAATCCCTTCACTGGCTTCCCCTTTAACCACAACATACAAAGCCATCCACAACACTACTCCCAGCTACATTACCAACCTACATCATATGATGTTACAGGATTCCTGATTTTTAAGGACCACACTGGACTTCACTTTTTCACTCTGTTTTTTACCTTGGGACATTCTTTGAAGGAACACCAGCATAATACTCTTATTGAATATACACGGAATTGTGCACTTTATCAATTTTACTTGCATTTGTTATTTTTATAGAGATTTATTTGCCCTTTAACTATTTTTTATTACCTATGACTATTTATTATTATTTTTCACTGAGTCACTTCAAATAATTTATACCACCTTTGGTTTACATATATATATATATATATTTATACGTATAGATATTTGTTACACACCAATCACATCATTTATTATTTTAATTAACATTGTGCATAGTGATAACAATTTTGTGACTTTACTCCCCACACTTACCCCGAACAGCGCCACCATCCCTCATTTAATATCACATTTATTCTACTCCACACTTGTGTGTAGTGTTTTCTTGGGAGGCTACAGTTCTAATCCTAAGCGCAGATTTTATAGTATTTTCGGTGTGATTGTGTGTGGCCAAGTCCGTTCATTCGGAAAGTCCGTCGGAACTCTGCCGAAAGTCCGTCGAAAAGTCCGGTCGTGTGTATGTGGCATAACTCACCTACAAAGGTGGCTGGATATCTGTGAGTCCCTTTGTTTTAAAGGGGAGTTCCAGATTTTATAAGTCCCTCACACACCCCACACCCTCCCCTCAGATTAGGGTTTGGTATGCATTTTAGGGGGACCCCACACAAATGTTTGCATGATGTCCCCTTCCCTTAAATCTTTACCCAGATTAGACAGATCTGGTATTGCTTTTAGAGTTAATACACCACTTTTTGTGTGAGTCCCTGTAAAATCTGTATCATATATAAAGTATGTGATATGGATTTGGAGGTGGGGGGTTGACAGAGAAGAAAACATTTGTTGCTAATTTACTTTTCCCAGTTTTATTTTTCTTTAATGGCATGGGGACTCCCCAAAATGCATTGCAGATCCTCATAATTTATAATGAGGGTCTTTTATGTATTCTTGGGGAAATACATACCATTTTTTCACAAAACAAAGGAAGCATGCAGGAAAGTTTTTTTTTTTTTTTCTTTGCAAATGTCACTTTTGCTGTAGTACTTTGTATACATTCCGGAAATATGCACCTTCCCTGGAAGGTTTAAGGAATCCCCCCAAGCAGGCTTGCCTTTTAGCCTTGCAAATTGGGAAAGTTGATTTTATAGATTTGGCTCCTATTGACGTAAATAGGGTCTGGATTCAACATTATTGTGATATGTTTTCCAAACATCCCATGAACTGACCCCGGGTACATTGAGCCCATTCCTACTTACTGGGCAGGAAAGGTACCAGAGCTGAAGTGACACAGTCCTTAGATAAAATTAGGAATGGGTTGAACACCCCCCTGTTCGGTTTGCAGCAGAACTCACAAACAGGTGAAATGTTCTAACCCGCATGGTGAAGCCCGTTGAAGTCTATGGGAACCGAACAGGAAAAGTCAAAAGTGCCCATTTTGAAGGCTTATATGCAAGTAATTGACATAAAAGGGGTATGGGGGTCCAGGTAATGACTTGGGGGACATGTATCAATAAAACAATAAACATAAAAACAACCATTTTTTTTCAGGAGAAGATTTTGATTATGCTTGAAGTGCAACAATAAACATGAACACTTCCTTTAAATATAGTGCCTGGGGGTCCCCTTTATGTGCCTTTAAAGTGACGCATCTGTAGAATTTTTAAAAAAAAAGTCAAATTTCATTTAAAATTACTTGCGGTTATAATTCCCGGCACCCGGCTATTGAAAGAATAAAGAAAACAACAGCATGGACCCCCCTCCAGCCCATACCAGGCCCTTCAGGTCTGGTATGGATTTGAAGGGGAACCCCATGCCAACATTTAAAAAAAAATGGTGTGGGGGTCACCCCCCCCAAAATTCATAGCAGACCCTATCCGGCCATGCAGCCTGGCAGGTCAGGAAGGGGGGATGAGTGAGAGCCCCCTCCTGAACCATACCAGGCCACATGCCCTCAACATGGGGGGTGGTTTCTTTGGGGCGGGGGGCTTTGCCCCCAGATCCCGGGCCCCTCCCCATGTAAATGGGTATTGGATACATTAACCAAATAGTGTACAAAAGTAATAAACACAAGAGACTGTTTTTGACAAACCCTTTATAAAAAAATAGTGTCCCTCGATGTAAATCCATCGTCAATCACGACGCCCACCGGACACCAAAAATGTAAGATTAAAAAATGCTCTTGCCTTCTGGGAGGCCTCCTGGGATGCCAGCTCTGCATATGCATGGGGTGGGGTCACCTGGCTAAGTCACTTCTGATGTCACGTGACATCACGGGACATCAAGGGGGGGGCGGTGCCACCGGGTGACATAGCCTTGTGGCCCTGTCCCTTGTCTGTATAAGAAATGTCAAAGTGCAGAGTGGGCATGCGGCAGGAGGCCTCCCAGAAGGCAAGAGTATTTTTTAATTTTGTATTTTTTGGGTCTGGCAGGTGTCGTGATTGACGCTGGATTTACATCAAGGCACACTATTTTTTTTTATTTTTTAATAAAGGGTTTGTCAAAAACAGACTTTTGTGTTTAATACTTTTGTACACTTTTTTGGTGAATAGATAGGGGAACTATGTACCCAATACCTATTTACATTGGGGGCCCCCTTGTTAAAGGGGGATACCTGATTCCGATAAGCCACCACCCACAAACCCCCACAACCACAGCCCAGGGTTGTTGGAAAAAAGCCCTTGTCCCCATCAACATGGGCACATAGTGCTTTGGGGTGGGGCGGTCAAAGCCCCCCTGCCCCAAAGTACCAACCCCCCTATATTGAGGGCATGTGGCCTGGTATTGTTCAGGAGGGGGCTCTTGCTTGTCCCCCCCTTTCCTGACTTGGCCAGGCTGCATACCCGGATAAGGGTCTGGTATGGATCTTGGGGGGGACCCCATGCCTTTTTTTTTTATTTTGGTGTGGGGTTCCCCTCCAAATCCATACCAGACCTGAAGGGCCTGGTATGGACTGAGGGTGGGGGGGATCCCATGCCATTTTTTTCTTTATTTTTTTATTGACACTTTTTTTTATTGTTCAGCTGTCAGTGGTGAAACAGTGACAGTTAATGACTCCTCGATTGTTAAGGATGCCGCAGCCAGCTTCCCAGCCCCGCTCCTCAACAACAAGCTTACACTGCGCCCTGATTGGGCAAAGCTTTGCCCAGTCAGGGCACAGAATACACTGTGCAGTGCTCAGTGCATTGCAGGGTGTTTGTCAGGGCAGACATCCTGCAAATTTGGGGGTTTGGTGAAAGGTCGAACAGGCAAATATTTGGCCCAAACGCATGCTCAGGCTGAACCGTTCATCCATCCCTAGCCAAATTGTGACAGGGCCTACACCTCAGGCCATTCTTAACTCATCCGTTTTCTTTTTGTAGGTCCAAAACATTGTGCAATGTGCTTAAAAAAACATAAAAGAGGACGAAAAAATTATCTATCTACAGATACTATATATATATATATATATATATATATATATATATATATATATATATATATATATATATGTATAAAATATACAAACTGTAAATGCACTAATTATAATAGGAGGAGGGGGTTGGTTTTATTCAAACAGAACAATTGAAGTTGTTTCTCCTTTTTGTAGAGAAGAATGCTTTGTGTGGATCTGATATGCTATTCTTTCTTTTTCTTCAGGTACTGATGGCCAACACTGTACACAGAGAGGTAAGTCACCAAGTGAGGAATCTCTAATAGAAGAACTCTATCAATTTATCTTTTTTTTTACACAATTTAATTTATTTTGGCTGAAATAAGCAAGAAGAATTAAATTCTTCCTTTTGCACTTTTTGGGTACACAATCAAAACTCTACATGATTTGATCCACATGAATAAAACCAACCTATCTATAGATCAGGGGCAACCTTAAAGAGATGGAGATCTACCTGAACAACATGGGAGAAGTCAAATATGACCGGGCACAGTGTCACAGTTTAAACCTTTGATTGCCGTACTGCCGTATCACAATAAAAATGCCGTAAATCTATCCCCTATTTTGTAGACGCTATAAATTTTGTGCAAACCAATCAGTATACGCTTATTGCGATTTTTTTTTTTTTTTTTTACCCCAAAAAATATGTAGCAGAATACATATTGGACTAAATTGATAAATTATTTAGTTTTTTTACATTTTTTGGGGATATTTATTATAGTGACCGTGTCAGTTAAAGAAAAGCAGTGCCGTATCACAAAAGAATGGCCTGGTCATTAAGGGGGAAAAGTTTATGTGTGTGTGTGTGTGTAAAGGCAGGCATCCCAATACTTCTGGTAATATAGCAAAGGGGACACGGTCCTTGAAGGTCTGTCATGACACAAGCCCACCGTGATGGGTGAAGATTGGATCTGTCTGTGATTTCCAGCAGTATCCTGCGGCAGGAATGGTAAGTTAAAGAAGATCCTAAGAAACTCTTGTGGACTTCTTTTTTTGAGTCGATTATGTCTTGCCTGCTTTTACCACTAGAGGGTGTATAGTGTTAAACATACCTGGTATCAACACTACCATGCTTACCCGGATAGTACTGTGTCAGCAGCGCTTGTGGACAGTGATCGCTCCTTCACTGTCAGACCACCTAAATGGGTTATGGGGACACCCTCCGCCCCCTGCTGCAGGCTTATCCGCCTTCCAAACCACCCCCCCCCCCAGGATTTCCGACAAACGGGACCGTCGCGCACACGGGCGTTAACCCTCCTTTTAAAAAATCAGATTGAGAGGACGTCATGGGGGTGCAGGCACAGGCTGGCTTAGTTTTTAAAAGTCCTCATGCTGCAATGAATTAATGGCTTACGGAGAGACACAGACACATATCCAGGGCATGTAAGGGCTGTATGGGTGTTGGATACAGGCATTCTCAGACACATCTACTCAGCATAAGACTAGGCACTAATAGTGGCAAATTAACGCATTGCTGGACTAAGCTCAGCTGTAGATGCATGGTGTAGTACCTCTGCTTTGTGCTTAGGACTATGTATTCCCGAAAGAGAGGAACAAAAGTGTAGAGGAGCGTAAAAGTGCTGTGGTCAAGGTCTGAGGATCCTAGTCATGCTTCCACAGTATCATCTTCTCCTGAAAGACCTGAAGCGGCTGGCCAGGCTGAACCATTGAGCTTCTCAGGCATTGTGGCTACCTCCAACATTCCAGCCTCTGCATACATCACTAAAGAAGATTTGGCTACAGCACTAGCTGGTTTGGAGGGGAAGATAGCCGATTTGTTTGCATCCTCCTCGCAGGCTGGGAAGAAGCATGATAGGTCCCTTTCCCCTGTCACGGGCCCATCATCAGGAGATCAGGAGTGGGCAGGGGATGCTGATCTAGGGGACCCAGTAGAAGGGCAGGAAGATGGCTCCTCTTTTGGGGATTCAGCCTCAGAAGAACCCTTCTCAGCCTCGCTACCTCAAAGATTACTAGCTCAATCCCATATGAAATCAGTCCATTCTGGATATAAGTTACCCCTAGCAGAGACGGCTGAAGTTCTCTTTTCCTCTTTGGGTTCTCTAAAGCCTCCAAAGGCTTCACATGCTTTCCCTATGCACCCATTGCTGAAACAGCTTATATATGCTGACTGGGATCATTCAGACAGGCATTTTCTTCCTCCCAAGAGATTTTATCTTCTTTATCCTATGGAGGAAAAGTTCTCAAAAAAATGGATTGTGCCAGCCGTAGATGCTGCTGTTTCTTCTCTGAATAAGAGTCTCACAATGGACAATGTCCAAGTGTTTAAGGATCCAGCTGATAAAAGGCTGGAATCTTTGCTTAAGGCCCTATTTGCCATGGCTGGGGCATTAGTACAGCTTGCAGTAGCAGTGATCAGCATTTGTCAGTCCCTAAAAGACAAAGTTAAACAGGTTGTCAAAGGGGAGGAGGTTCCAGACCTAGCTGAGCTACCTAGGGCCTTATGTTTTGCGGTTGTCACTATTAAAGGTTCTATTCATCAGGTGTCATGCCTTGCTCTCCTGTTAGTACATATGCAGAGTTCTGTGGCTTAAGCATTGGTCAGCTGAGTTACCATGTAAAAAGCTATTGGCTGGTTTTCCCTTTCATTGGGAACACTTGTTCGGAGATGATTTGGATAAGTACATCCAAAAAATCTCAGGTGATAAGAGTACACTTCTTCCAGTAAAAAGAAGGAGTAGAAGGCCTTCATTTAAACGGTCTTCTTCTCCAATTCCAGGGCCGACAGCCTCTAGACAGTCGCGACGGCCTCGGCCATCAGGTCCAATAGGTAGGCCTCAAAGCCAAACCCAGAGCCAGAAAAAGCCCACGGGGCAAAAGTCTGCAAAACAGAGTCCCAAGGCCTCCTTATGAAGGGGTGCCCCAGCTCGATCGAGGGGGGAAGGCTTCTACAGTTTTCAGGAGCCTGGCGGGAAGAGATCCAGGACAGATGGGTCATCTCCACAGTATCTCTGGGATACAAACTGGAGTTTCGGGAATTTCCCCTGTCTCGTTTTCTGTCTCGAATCTCAAGGACCCAGTAAAAGGGGGGTCTTTATTTCAGGCGCTAGACCAATTGATATCTCAAGGGGTGATCATAGAAACCCCCTCAGAAGAGCGAGGCATGGGGTTTTATTCAAATCTCTTCACGGTGCCAAAACTGAATGGAGATGTCAGACCCATTCTAGATCTCAAAGGTCAGAATCGGTTCCTAAACATCCGCTCTTTTTGCATGGAGTCAATCAGATCAGTAGTGTCCACCCTGGGGGGAGGAGAACTTCTAGCATCAATAGACATCAAGGATGCATATCTACATGTGCCAATCTTTCCCGCTCACCAGAGGTTCCTGCGGTTCGCAGTAGAACAGCGCCATTTTCAGTTTGTAGCCTTGCCCTTTGGGTTGGCTACCACGCCGCAAGTGTTTACAAAGGTTCTGGCTCCGCTTCTGGCAAGGCTAAGGGCCCAGGGTATAGCGGTAATGGCATACCTAGACTATCTGCTACTGATAGATCAGTGCGTAGCATGGTTAGACCAGAATGTGGTCAGCACGGTCAAGTATCTGGAACATGTGGGGAGAAATTGTCCTTACGGCCAGTAAAAAGGCTGGATCTGGTTATAGACACAGCCCAAAAAAGAGTGTTTTTACCTCAGATGAAGGTCAGCACTATAAAAGATCTGGTTCACACGGTCAGGACAAGGAAGGGTCATTCCATCTGCCTTTGCATGAGGTTGTTATGGAAGATGGTAGCTTCATTCGAAGCAATTCCCTATGCCCAATTCCATTCAAGACCATTACAAAACAGTATCCTGTCTGCTTGGAACAAGAAGAACCAAGCCTTGGATTGTCCAATGTATCTGGCTCCAAGGGTGCCCCAGAGTCCCAACTGGTGGTTGATGACCAAAAATTTGCAGAAGGGGAAGTCCTTCATACCAGTAACTTTGAAGGTAGTTACAACAGATGCCAGCCTCTTGGGCTGGGGAGCAGTCCTGGAAAAAAACACTGTCCAAGGGAGGTGGTCAGACGCCGAGAAAACTTTGCCCATCAACATTTTAGAGATTCGGGCAGCACGTCTGGCTCTAAGGGCCTGGACGGGCAGATTACAGAATTGTCCTGACAATTCAACATCAATCACCAAGGCAGCACCAGGAGTCGCACGGCCCAGAAAGAGGTGAACCATATTCTGGCTTGGACAGAAGAGCATGTACCTTGCATATCTGCAGTCTTCATTCCGAGAGTGGAGAATCGGCAAGCAGATTTCTTGAGTCGCCAACAATTGATCCCGGGAGAATGGTCTCTACATGCCAACATTTTTCTGGCCATATGCCAGAAATGGGGGACCCCAGACATAGATCTATTAACATCTAGGTTCAACAAGAAGTTGGACATCTTTGTGTCAAGGACAAGGGATCTGCTTGCTTACGGGACGGATGCTTTAATAACTCCTTGGGATCAGTTCTCACTGATTTATGCGTTCCCTCCAGTTCAGCTGCTACTGAGGCTGCTAGGCAGGATCAGAGAGGAACAGAAGCCAGTAAATCTAGTAGCTTTGGCATGGCCCAGAAGATCCTGGTATGCAGAAATCATAAGGATGGCAGTGGGGGATTCTTGGACACTTCCATTTCGGCCAGACCTGCTTTCGCAGGGGCCGGTATTCCATCCTGCCTTACAAACACTGAATTTGACAGTTTGGCCATTCTAAAGTCTGGGGGTTTCAGGTTCAGTTCTAACTACCCTGATTAATACAAGAAAGCCGGCCTCTAGGACCATTTACTATAGGGTCTGGAAGGCCTACGTTTCTTGGTGTGAAACCAAAAGATGGCATACTCGGAAGTATGTCATAGGTAGAGCTCTTGCCTTCCTACAATTAGGGGTGGAAGTGAATCTGGCCTTGAGTACAATCAAGGGTCAGATCTCAGCCTTGTCTGTGCTTTTCCAGAGGCTGCTTGCTTCACATTCTTTGGTCCAGGCTTTTATACAAGGGGTAACGCATATAATCCCCCCAGTTAGGTCACCCGTGTGCTCGTGGGATTTAAATCTAGTTTTGTTGGCTTTACAAGGACAGCCTTTTGAGCCGATGTGCCATGTGCCCTTGATCCTGGTGACAAGGAAGTTGGTGTTCTTAGTTGAAGAAGAGTTTCAGAGTTGGCAGCTTTCTCTTGTAAAGAGCCATACTTGATTATTGATAAGGATAAGGTGGTGTTGCGTTCTCACACATCCTTTTTTCCTAAGGTAGTGTCTAGTTTTCATCTGAATTAAGATGTTTCCCTACCTTCGTTTTTTCCATAACCCCATTTTGCGGAAGAAAGGTTATACTCTCTCGATGTAGTGAGAGCGGTTAAAGTATATCTGAGAGCAATTGCTCAGATACAGAAGACTGACACTTTGTTTGCACTGCCAGAGGGCCCCAGGAGATGGCAGGCAGTGTCAAAATCGACTATTTCTAGATGGATTTGTCAGGTTATTATTCAGGCTTATGGTTTGAAAGGAATGGTTCCGCCCTTTCAACTTAGAGCGCACTCTACCAGGGCAGTAAGTGCTCCCCTATGTGTCATGGTTATGCAGTAATCGTTCTCTGTCAGCTTACCTCTCCCCTATGTGTTCACCTTTAGAGGCCAGCCACCCTCACCTGACTGCTTATATAATCTTCCCTCAGCATAGCTCCACCTCAGCCTCTAATTAGGAACACTATATTAACCTGTGCATTGCAAGACAACCTTGCTGATCAACCATTGTGTTTATGTTTCGTGTGCTACTTGCTGTGTCTCCTACATCTGATTCCAGTTACCGATCTTGGCCTGTTCTCGACTATCCCTGTCTGTTTGTGACCCTAACCGTTGGCGTGTTCTATGTTTATCCTTGTCTGCTAGTTGCCCCAACCTTGGCTTGTCTTTTAACTATCCTTGTTGTTCCAGCCTGCTGCTTCCTTCCCCTTTCTACTGTAGTTAGGGATGAGCCCGGTGTTCGATTCAAACCCATGTTCGAATCGAACATCGGCCGTTCGTCGAAACCAGAACTTTGTAGCCCGTTTGCATCAAATTTGTGTGATACGAACGGCCAATTATATGAAAGGATGCCTGTGGCCAATTATAGCTCAGGGGGGTTTAGTACACGCCCCACACTATATAAGGCCGCCAGTGTGGCGGCCTTGTGTAGTGTTGTGCTGCATTCATAGAGAAAAGTATAGGCAGGGACAGTGTCAGCTGTGCTTTATACTTCTTTATATAGCGCTGTTACAGTGAGTGTAGTGTTCAGGGAGAGAGCAGGATAGGCAGGGACAGTGTCAGCTTTGCTTTGCTTCCTAACCTAGCGCTGTTACAGTGGGTGTAGTGTGCCTCCTGCACAGCATACACCTGAATCTCCCCCCTCATTGCTGGTGTTGTGTAGTTTATTTTGTGCAACACAGGCATCTGCCTAATATTCAGTCATGTCATTTACACAGGAATCAGTGCATTTGTATAGCACTGATGGCTGTATAAATGACAATGGTCCCAAAAATGTGTCAAAAATGTCCGATGTGTCTGCCATAATGTCACAGTCACAATAAAAAACGCTGATCGCCGCCATTACTAGTAAAAAAAAATATTAATAAAAATGCTATAAATCTATCCCCTATTTTGTAAACGCTATAACTTTTGTGCAAACCAATCAATAATCGCTAATTGTGATTTTTTTTTTACCAAAAATATGTAGAAGAATACGTATCCGCCTAAACTGAGGAAAAAAAAATGTTTTTTATATATTTTTGGGGGATATTTATTATAGCAAAAAATTAAAAAATATTGCATTTTTTTCAAAATTGTCGCTCTATTTTTGTTTATAGCGCAAAAAATTAAAACCGCAGAGGTGATCAAATATCACCAAAAGAAAGCTCTATTTGTGGGAAAAAAAGGACCCAATTTTCTTTGGGAGCCACGTCGCACAACCGCTCAATCGTCAGTTAAAGCGACGCAGTGCCAAATCGCAAAATGGGGCCTGGTCCTTTGGCTGCAAATTGGTCCGGGGCTGAAGTGGTTAAATGGCTTTTTTTCCTTTAGAAATGTCATTTTGTGCAGGGACAGTTCTAAACACGGGAAACACATGCCACTTCACAGGCATACTTTACACACCCCCCAGGTACCATATTTAAAGGAATATTTCACTTTTTTTTTTTCACTTTATGCATCATTAAAATGACTGCTCCAGAAAAAAACGTCAGTTTTTAAAACTTTTTTTCATTGATACATGTCCCCTGGGGCAGGACCCGGGTCCCCAGGAAAAAGGGTGCGAACTGAACCTGGGGGTGTTCGGCTCATCCCTACCTGTAGTCTACATGAGTGTGAGCTGGGAGACCCTGGGGGCCGCGACCTGGAGCCAGACTGCAGCACAGTCCATCCTCACCACTAGAGGCTTTGGTGAACACCTGCTGGCTCTTAGACTCCACACCCTGGGGAATCTATGGTCTCGCTCCCAGTGGGATCTGTGTTGATGCTCCAGTAGACCTGCTTTCTGAACCTCCCAGAGTTCAATCCACAGCAGTCAACCCTAGGGTCCACTACCTTAGCGGTGCACTCCTGACTCCTACAGAGTGCATCTGTCACCTGGACTCAGGTGACCTGACAATATGACTCAGGTTTTTAAAGCCGCAACTTGGTCGTCAGTGCATACAGTCACTAGATTTTACCAGGTGGATGTAGGTCAGTAAGAGGATGCCGCCTTTGGGCGCAGTGTACTGCAGGCAGAAGTATAGGTCCTTGCGTCTGATGGTGGTCTGCTTTATTTTTGTGTCTCCCTCCCCTCAGATGGCATTGCTTTGGGACATCCCACATAGCATTGACTATGGTGCTCTGTGTCCCATGATGTACGATAAAGAAAATAGGATATTTATAACAGCTTACCTCTAAAATCCTTTTCTTGGAGTACATCACGGGACACAGAGGTCCCTCCCCTCTTTTTGGGATATTTATATATATATATATATATTGCTTTGCTACAAAAACTGAGATACTCTCTGTATGGGAGGGGTTATATAAGTGTTTGATTATGCCAGTGTCCTGAAGGTGGCGTATAACCCACATAGTAATGACTTTCATGCTCTGTGTCCGGTGATGTACTCCAAGAAAAGGATTTTACAGGTAAGCTGTTATAAAAATCCAATTTTTTAAAAAATTTGGGTTAATGGCTGGTGTTTACCGTGCTTGACATTGGATCTGCTTTAGGGGACATTTTTTTTTTTTAACCATGTGACCTCCGGAAGATTTACCCCCCCCCCCTCGTGACCAGGCCATTTTTTGCAATACGGCACTGCTTTACTTTAACTGACAATTGCGTGGTCCTGCAGCACTGTATCCAAATAAAATTTAGGTAATTTGATCCCAACAAATAGAGCTTTGTTTTGGTGGTACATACCACTGGGTTTTTTTTTTGCACTATAAGTAAAAAAATATTGACAATTTGGAAGCAATATATATATATATATATATTACTTTCTGCTTTAAAACATATCCCCAAAAAAATGTCTTCATAAATTTAGGCCGATATGTATTCTGCTACATGTTTACATAGGCATACTGTATATTGATTGGTTTGACAAAAGTTATAGCGTCTATAAACTATGGGATATATACTGGAATCTTTATTATTATATTTTGTTTTATACTAGTAATGGTGGCAATCAATGACTTATAGTGGGACTGTGATATTGTGGTGGACATTCTGACACTTTTGGCACTTTGAGGGAACCAGTGCTAAAAATATGGACTGTCACTGTACTAATGACACTGGCTGGGAAGGGGTTGAACATATAGGGAGATCAAAGGTTTAAATGTGTGCCTAGCCAGTGTTTATGTGTACAATGGGTGGTGCAATTTTACTAAGGGATGTGCTTTGCAGGGGGAAAAATCCATCACATCGCCGCTGTCAGGACAGAGCTCTGCTTATATAGACAGAGCTCCATCCAGCCTCACTCCTTGACAATCAGTGGGTGTCGGCAGACATCCATTGGTTGGCACCCGTTGATCGGACTAATCACAGCAGAAGCTGGAAGTGCAGAATCACATATAAAATATATATGTGATTCTGCACAGAACGGCCACCCTGTAGCAGTAAATATGTTCTGGAGTGGCCATTAAGTGGTTAATAAAGGACTTGCCAAGAACCAGCTGTGTGTTTTTATTTACTTTGCACTTCTTTTTGGTGAATGAGTAGGAGTACTATGTACTTTTTACTTGTGCACATAGGGGGGTGGATATTTGTGGACCCCTTATTTTAAGGGGGCTTCCAGGTTCCAATAAGTCCCCCCACACCCCATGACCACTGTGCCAGACAAAAAAAAATGTTTGCATTGGTATATGTCCAAACGTTTTGTCATTGGTACAAAAGACAGTTTTTTTGTAAATTGTAGATTTTTTAGATTTAAGCCCCATACACACTATTAGATTTTCTGCAGATTTTTGTCTTCAGATTTACCACAACCATATAATATGAGGTCAAACCTTAATGCACAAACGGTCGGAATTTCCGATGGAAACAGTCCGATGGGAGCTTTTCATCAGATTTTCCAACCGTGGGTACGCCCATCGGTCTTTTTCTGTCGGAATTTCCGATGGACTTTGGATTGGGAACCTGTTCTTAATTTTTCCGACGGAAAACCTTTCTATCGGATTTTTCGATCGTGTGTATGCAATTCCGACACGCAAAATTCCAACGCATGCTCAGAAACAATTTGACGCATGCTCGGAAGCATTAAACTTCCCTTTTATAGTGCCGTCGAATGTGTTGTATGTGGCGGTGTTATTAACCGTCGGAATTTGGTGTGACCGTGTGTAGGCAAGACAGTTTGAGCGAAATTCCGTCGGACTTCCGACGGGAAAACCATCAGAGCTTTTTCCAACGAAAATCATGTGTACGTGGCATAAGAGTTTTCAATTTGTATGCAATCAGGCAGGCCCTTGCACTACATGGTTTTGGTACATCTGAAGACAAAAATCTTCAGAAAATCTAATGCCGCGTACACACGGTCGGACTTTCCGGCAGAAAAAGTCAGACGGAATCTTTTCATCGGATATTCCGATCGTGTGTATGCCTCATCGGACTTTTTTTTCCGAAAATTCTGATGGACCTAGAAATAGAACATGTTTTAAATATTTCCGATGGAACCAATTCCTATCGGGAAAACAGCTCGTCTGTATGCTGTTCCGACGGACCAAAGACTATGCATGCTCTGAAGCAAGTACGAGACGGCATCTATTGGCTACTGGCTATTGGACTTCCTTTTTCTAGTCACGTCGTACGGGGTGTACGTTACCGCGTTCTAGACGTTGGACTTTGGTGTGATCGTGTGTAGGCAAGACAGTTTCAGCGGAACTCCGTTGGAAAAACCTTCAAAGTTTATTCTGCCGGGAAAACCCAGTCGTGTGTATGCGGCATTTTAGTGTGTATGGGGTCTTAGTCCCAGAGTGCACTCGGGAAAATCATTTTATACAGAAATTGTCAGATCTGATCAACTTCTCTACTGCAGAACTATCTAAGAACATGTCACCGCCATCCTGACCTGATGTAAAGCTCCATCAACATCGATTTTCCAAATTCATCACAAAAAATAGACCGAGAGATTTTGTTACATTATTACCAGTGATCATTAATGTGTTTAATAAAATATCAACAGAACATTGTTTTATCTGATCGATTTGTGTTACAGAGGGGACCTCCTTTACTGTACTGATGGATGCATTTTTTATGTATTATGGTCATTCATACTACTTGGGGAAAGTTCTGAATTCTGTATCAGCCAGACTTCCCTGTGTCACCCGACAATAT
The DNA here is from genome assembly GCA_028564925.1 of Lithobates sylvaticus. Taxonomy (NCBI): domain Eukaryota; kingdom Metazoa; phylum Chordata; class Amphibia; order Anura; family Ranidae; genus Lithobates; species Lithobates sylvaticus. The sequence continues at coordinate 292,701,245 of CM053031.1, read as the reverse complement.
ACTTCAGTAATCCTGGACTATGCAGGTAAATACAAAATCACTACTTTACTTGTTACATTGTAATATTTTAATTTCTAAGCAATGTTTCATTCTTGTAGAAATGATTTCACTGGTATCTATCTATGAGTGCAATCAAGCTGACCATTGAGGGGAACTTTACAAAAAGTCCAACTGCTCTCAACCTGACATGGACTTTCACTTTCTGTTCCTGAACCTACACTCACTTTTTTACTCTCCATCCCTGAATTTTTGCACATTTCCTTACTTCCTGCACCTGAACTTTTGCACATTCTATACTCTACATACAATGCTCAGTGGGATGTCTAATGCTGTGTACACACGGTCGGACTTTCTGGCAGAAAAGGTCAGACGGAATCATTTCAACAGATAATCCGATCGTGTGTGGGCCTCATCTGACTTTTTTTTTGGAACTTCTGACGGACCTAGAAATAGAACATGTTTTAAATCTTTCCGACGGAATCAATTCCTATCAGGAAAACCGCTCGTCGGTATGCTGTTCCGATGGACCAAAAACGTCGCCAGGGCAACTATTGGCTACTGGCTATTGAATTTCCTTTTTCTAGTCCCGTCGTATGTGTTGTACGTCACTGCATTCTAAACGATAAGACTTTGATGTGATCGTGTGTAGGCAAGACAGTTTCAGCGGAACTCCGTCGGAAAAACCTTCAGAGTTTATTCTGATGGGAAAAACGGTCGTGTGTATGCGGCATTATGCTCAAGGGGAGCAAATGTATCTCTCTTAATACTTTTTAACCACACCTTGCTTCTCTCTCAGGACCGTGGGTATCCAAAAGTGCTTGAAAACAACAAAAAATAAGAGAAGGCTGCACAGATCTAGTGCAATTCCATTATAAATATTTATTAAAGAATAAAAAGTGACACATAAAATACTCACAAACATAGGTGGTATATACGCATGTCAGAGCACAATATGAACTCAACACCTCTAATGCCCCGTACACATGGTCGGAATTTCCACCGGAAAATGTCCTATCGGACCATGTTGTCTGAAAATCCGACCGTGTGTGGGCTCCATCGGACTTTTTCCGTCGGAATTTGAGATCCTGCTCTCAAATTTTCCAAAAAGTCCGATCATGCAAATTCCATTCGTGTGTAGCCTAGTCCGACGGACAAAGTGCTACGCATTCTCAGAAGAAATTCTGTGATGGAAGCACTTGGTCGGGTAAAACTACCGTTCCTAATCCACAAAGCACATTCGACACGCTGCAATGTTAAAATTTGTTTAATGCAGCGCATTCTCTTTTTCTTTACAATGCGAGAAGAATGAAGTTTTTTAGCTGCTCCTATTCACACTGACTTCTCACAAACTTCTTTCTTTATTCTTTTTCCCGTTTTAATGGCTAGATTTATTTTATTCGTCAGATCTCAAGAATGTTTTTTTTTTCATTATTTTTTTTTTTCATTTATAGTGTTTTTTTTTTTAATCCAGATTTCCTTTATCTCTAATGTTTTTTTTGTTTTGTTTTGTTTTTGGGGGGGTTTGTGTGTCTCAACTTATCCTAACACCATTATTATCATTTGTATTTTTTGGCTAAATTCACTAGGAGGTTGTTTGGTGTTGGTGCCCCTTGTTAATTTGACTTTATGATTAGTGAAATGTAGAGGAAGAGAAACTCATATGTCGCCGACACCACCGCCAACATCACAATACTATTAAACCCCTTGTAATTATAATAATACGACCCAGAGTTGGGGGTGGGACGATACAGACGTGTTTCCCATGAATTGCACATCCACAGTTAGGAAAGTCCCAACAGCTTGCAAAGTGGGAGGCCACAGTCTGCCATTCCTGTGGCGTTGAAGGAAACTGTGGAGTCAAACAAGAAAAAAAAATTAGTCATTTTGCACATAAACATTGCAAGCAGATTATACAGAAACATTTTGGAACAAGATCAGACTAAAATGTTACCAAGAAAGTATTTACAAACCAAAGTACAAGGTCCCCTACTAACCCCCCATCACTCCCCCCACTTCTGATGGGCCATTGCCAAAAACTAGGGGGGGGATTGGACAGGTAACCCTCTGCACTTCATTGAGAGCTGAATGCCTAAATAATGTGTGATAGTTTGGCCAGACCCTCCTTACTTAACACTATTGGCAGCCCACCGGACAGATAGTACAGTCCTAATAGTACAGTCCTAATCCCCAAAAAAAAAGAAAACATAAAGGGAAGCACATTTTGACATTCTGCTCTTACCTATCAAGATAATAATAGTAATAATAGGAGGAAAAAAAAAAAACACATTTGAAAGTATTGAGGCAGCCCCTTGCACTACATGCTTTGCTGAATTCATCCCTAAATCTGACCACTATAAAGAGGTAGGTATATAGTGTGTATTGAGATTGGCAAAGCCAGCAGATATAGGATTGGTATCAGCTGACCTAGCAGTTGGGGGAGGGGGTTTCTTAAAGAGTTTGGCCCACCAAAAAAACAAAAAAAAGGGGACTCTGCATGAAGTAAAACACACAGAAAACATTGGTGGATATTTTAAAGGGTGTTTAGGGGAAACCAATACTATGGAGCAGATAAAATACATTGCTTAATTGACTAGGCCATAGGTGTATATGGGCCCAGAAGAGCATTCTGGGGAGGTAAGTGAAGGCAAAAATGCATGAAGGACAAAAAAAATATAACATTCCAAGGTTCCAGAATGCATGAGGACAAAGGGGCACAGCATATTCGAGCATATTGCAATCCTGGTAATTAGGGAAGGAGGAAAAAAATACAAGACATTAGCAAACAGAGCATACATAGAAGGGAATAGTAAAGGAGAAATGTTACCTTAATATAGTCCTCCTGCAGGACCTGGATGATAGCAGAACAGGTCTCTTGAATAATGATTCCCAGAGCCTGGTGAGAGATACCTGTGGAGAACTTCAGATCCTGAAGGCTTCTCCCTGTCACCAAGTACCTCAACGTGGCAACAAGCCTCTGCTCCGGAGTGATGGCTTGCCTCATGCAGGTATCCTGCCTGCTGATAAAAGGGGTCAGCAAAGCCAACAGATGGTGAAAAACGGGGTCCGTCATCCTGAGAAAGTTCTCCCGGATCTCACAAAGCAAAGGCATGTGCGAAAATTGGTCACGCTGGAGCAACCAATTCTTGGTACATGAACTCCTCCTCGCCCTGTTCATGGACTGGTTTTGGGTCAAAGGTAAAAGCCCGACACCAAGCCCCTGCACAGCACATACTCCACGACGAGTACGTACACGAAACATGGCTTCCAAACGGTCGGCTGGTCAGAATGGACAAACAGAAAGCACCGATAAACAGCAAGGCCTGAAAGAACGAAATGAATACCAGAAACGAGCAGACAATAAGCAGTGAAAATCTAAGCATCCTATATCAAGATATAGGCCGCAATGACCAACAAATGCGAACTGACTACACGCACTGATAAACAGATACGCACGACAAGCACAAACTGAAGAGCAGTAACGATCTGAGCCTGAAGTCTGAAACGCGCAAATCGAATGTAACCAAACTTCTACTAACACGGGATAAACACGGAATCAGGAGAAGGAGCCCAAAGGGTGCCGGACGTGGTGCTGAACTTCCCCTTTCTAGTCCCGTGGAACACGGCTTATGTCACGGCGTTCTCGAAGACCGGAAATTTCGACAACATTGTCCGACCGTGTGTACGCAACACCAGCTTCAGACAAAATCCGATGGAAATGATCCGATGGAAATAGTCATCGGAAATTCCGTGTGTACGGGGCATTAGACTGCTGGAATACTCCAAACTAGGTCCTAGAGGCGTTGAGTTCATATTGTGCTCTGGCATGTGTATATACTACTTATGTTTGTGAGTATTTTATGTGTCATTTCTTATGCCGCGTACACACGGTTGGAATTTCCGATGGAAACAGTCCGATGGGAGCTTTTCAACGGATTTTCCGACCGTGTGTATGCCCATCGGTCTTTTTCTGTCGGAATTTCCGACGGACTTTAGATTGAGAACCTGTTCTTAATTTTTCAGACGGAAAACCTTTCTTTCGCATTTTCCGATCGTGTGTATGCAATTCCGACACGCAAAATTCCGGCGCATGCTCAGAAACAATTTGACACATGCTCAGAAGCATTAAACTTCCCTTTTATAGTGCAGTCAAACGTTTTTTAAGGCGTGGTGTTATTGACCGTCGGAATTTGGTGTGACCGTGTGTAGGCAAGACAGTTTGAGCGAAATTCCGTCGGAATTCCGATGGGAAAACCATCAGAGCTTTTTCCAACGACAATTCCGACCGTGTGTATGCGGCATTATTCTTTAACCACTTTAAGACCAGGCCTATTTTTCAAACTTGTTGTTTACAAATCAAAATCAGTTTGTTTTTGTTTTTTATAGAAAATTACGTAGAACCCCCAAACATTATATATATATATTTTCTCTAACACCATAGAGAATAATATGGCGGTCGTTACAGTACTTTTTTTCACACTGTATTCAGGCAGCAGTCTTACAGGCGCACTTTTGGGGAAAGATTTACTGTTTTGAATTAAAAAATAAGACAACAGTAAAGTTAGCCCGATTTTTTTTTATATTTTAAAAGATTATGTTACGCTGAGTAATTTGATACCCAACATGTCACGCTTCAAAGTTGTCATGGAATGGCGACAACCTTTTACCTTTAAAAATCTCCATAAGTGAAGCTTAAAATATTTTACAGGTTGCATGTTTTGAGTTACAGAGGAGGTATAGGGCTACAATTATTTTGATCGATCTACCAATCGCGGCAATACCTCACATGTGTGGCTTGAACACCATTTTTTATATGCAGGTGCTACTCACGTATGCGTTTGCTTCTGCACACGACCTTGGCAGGATGGGGCACGTTTAAAATGTTTTTTGTTTTCTTATTTATTTTACCTTTTATTTTTTATTTTGACACTGTTTTTAAAAAATAAAATTGTGTTTCCCTTTTTTTTTCCTATTACATGGAATGGAAACATGAAAGGACCTCTTAAATGTGAGATCTGGGGGGTCAAAAAGACCTCAAATCTCATATTTACACTAAAATGCAATAAAAAAATAAATAAAAAATGAAATGTCATTTAAAAAAAAAAAATGGCTTTAAGAGCTATGGGCAGAAGTGATGTTTTGACGTTGCTTCCGCCCTGCAATGGTATGGAGACGGGTGGGGCCCATCTTCTCCTCGTCTCTATACCCAACAAGGGACAGGACACAATCCCCTCCGCCGCTGCCTGTGGCTCCGGTAAGCGGCGGATGGCACCAGAGAGTGGCAGGAGGGGGGTGCCCCTCTCCCGCCACCGGTAAAAGTGATCTGGCAGTGAATCCGCCGCAGAGACCACTTTTATCTGAAAGCTCCATTCAGACATGGAGCTGTGACCCAACCACTCCTCCTCTCTCTCCTGATTGGCTGACTGACTTTGATTGACCACAGAGGGAGCCAATCACTCCGCATTGCTGTCTCAGCCAAAGAGGAGGAGAGTCCTGGGCAGCTGAGACACTCTTGCAAAATCTCTGGATAAAGATATGTAGCACTGACCCCCGAAGGAGCTGCTGTTTTTTGTTGGGTCTGTACTCTGATCTTACACCCCCAGTAACTTGGCTCAATCCCCCTGACACAGCTGTGGTACAGTATGATGTGAAGGTGACAACAGAGGATGACCCCACATGTACAATACAACAATAATGTACCTTTACCTGTACATCCACTGCTTCGCCTGTGGGAGAAGGAACAACGCTTCACACCAATTGTAGTTAACCAGATTGTGTTTTTACTGGAACTAGTATAGAAACAATAGTTACAAAAACTGTACTTTCACACAAATGTAATGCAACAGCACAGTGGATATTCACAACAATTTCTATGTATAAAGAATTATTGGATGCACACGCGTCTCCAAGTGGGACCAATGTTCAGAGTGGCAATGCCTTACTCTGGGCACCTTCCCACTTCCAGCATGCCGTATTAAACATAGAAATGTAAAACCAGCAACATAGTACAACACACTAACTAGGGAGCTCCCCCTTACTTTATAATACAGTTCTTTCTATCTGAGATGAATGCAGGGCCTTGCAATGAAGATGTAGTCTTTATTCTTCTGTCTTCTGCTAGTTAGTTTGTTGAAATAATTGTAATCCAAAAAGGTTTAGTTAACAAGAACAGTGCAGAATGAGTATTGAAACTGTTGTTGTTATGTGGCACACTTATAACTACCTCCGCTGTAGTCGTCTCTAATCCACACAGTGTCAGTTCTCAGTGGAGTATAGGCTTGAGGCCTGCTGACCTCAGTCTAATAGTGTGCTAACACCACTACGGGACTACAAGTCCCAGCAACACTATGAAATGAGTCTAAGTGTGTAAAAGTGCATTAGAAATTGTGGGCGGCAGCCCTCTCACCAAATCAGTCCTGAAAGAATAGGAAACCTTTGCTCCGGTTGTCTCAGTCCTGCTTTAAGCCAGCACCGTCACGCTGCTTCTCTTCCACAAGATGACCTGGACTCCCAGATGGCTCCGTCAGGCGTCTCTGGATCCTTCCCGATCCAGTCACACCAGTACTTCAGCACCCACAGAGTCGCTGGTTGTTCTGCTCCTCCGAAACCAGAGGCTGCGCTCTACGGAAGGCCTCCTTACAGGTACTTGTCGACAGGCCACGCGTCCCGAAGAGAAAGAAAATGGCCGCGTGTGTCCTTTTATACCTACCCAGCATGCCGTTCCAGTGCTGAGTGTCCATGGCTAGGTCACTTGGCATTGTGGGTAGGTAGGTCATTGTGAATGTAAACACACAGTCACGTCCTGTAACATTTCTAATGTCCTTGGGATAGAAAATAACTGGAGTCCATTTCCCATATAGACCACTAGATGGTGTTAAATACTAAATTATAACACTGCTCATAGATTAACATTGCATTATATTAGCAGGCAAAAATACCAGTGCTACATACTCCCCCTGCTTTAACTCTTTGGTCCCCAAAGATATTCAAAATATTAGTTCTGTAACACATTTTTGCCTCCAAGCGACTGCATAACACTGACAGAGGAGCCTCCCACCAATTCTCATGTGGTGGGAGAGGGCTCTGTGTACTCACAGTTGACACTATAGTGTCTGGTACAGCTGTGTCAAGGGGTGAGGTGGGGTTGTCCCTTTCTGAATTGAGAGAAGCGGGACCAGGCTCTTTAGTATTTCTTTTGCTGGTGACTTGAGTCGCTTCAGAACATTGGCCCAGTGTATCATATGTTAGTCTCTTTGGTGGGCGAATGTCTCTTTTTGCTCTTTGTCTTTTGGGTGTGGTACTACTTCCCTCCATTTCAACTTCTGGCATCTCACTATCAGTGGGAGACAAGCATTTCTCAGAGTGTCCCGTCAGTGGTACAAATTCTGGGGCTTCTGGCCTAAGAGTCCCACTATCTTCTCTCCTTGTCTGGACTGAAACACCCTCTTCCGCTTCTGGTGTATCAGATGACCACAACCAACTTACGTCCATGTCTCCTCCTACACCGTCTTCAGTCGTTAAAGATCCAGGCTGAGACCTAGTTACTGGTTGACATACAGCCGTAGATGTGAATTCCTCCTCTGGGATTATCCTAACTGCTTCTGTGAGGGGTAGGAGGTGGTTCTGATGAGAGTTGAGCGGACACCTGGATGTTCGGGTTCGGCGGGTTCGGCCGAACTTCGGAAAAAAGTCCGGGTTCGGGTTCGGCGGGTTCGGCCGGGAAAAAAGTCCGGGTTCGGGACCGAACTTGACCCGAACTTGACCCCGAACTCCGAACCCCATTGAAGTCAATGGGGACCCGAACTTTTGAACACTAAAATGGCTGTAAAAAAGTCATGGAAAGGGCTAGAGGGCTGCAAATGGCAACAACATTTTGTTCAGAGCATGGCAAGTGCTCTGCAAACAAATGTGGATAGGGAAATAACTTAAAATAACATAAAAAAAATTAAAAAGACAAATAAAATGCTGGAGGCCCCCTTCTCAGCAGAAGAGGTACAGGAAGTCATTAAGAACCTCAGAAACTCAACGGCACAATGCCGCACATATGGTGGGAATACCCCAGAGTACGCACTTTCTGGAAAAAATTATTCAATTTAATGGAAAAGATAGAGGGAAAATAAAATACTTGGAAATTAAAAAAATGAAAAAATTATAATCTTGACCTAGGAGGACGAGGTCCATATGGAGTAGGAGGTTGAGGTGGCGGTGGATGTGGCGGTGTAGGTGGAAGCGGTGGTGGAGGAGGACGAGGTAGCCAACACTGGTTCAAAAATACAAAAATGGCTGGGTAAGGCTAGTGGTGAATGATGTGTCGAATTCTGTCCCCCGTCGCATAGTGTCCGCCCTGTACTGCGCTTGCTCAGTACGTAGGACAAGGGGATTTCAAAACTCTTCAAAGACGATGCACGGTGACTCCAGGTTCAAGCCACATCATCCGAGGTTTAAGCCTAGCCAAGCGAGCCTGTGAGGGGCCCTGTTACTATGTGCTACCGTATGTCCTCTTGGATGGTGGGGCTTGAACCTGCACTCACTGCGCAGGCGACGTTCATCTTTGGAGGTTTTGTGAATCTCCTTGTCCTCCGTATTGCGCAAGCACTGCGCCTGCACAGTAAGTGGCCGGACACTAGCCGATGGCCAGACAGTTTTTGTCAGAACACCGGTATATGTGTCTATTCTGCACAAGGTACGGCCAAGTCCTGTGGGATCCATGCCTGGTTCATTTTAATGAACGTGAGCTTGTCCACATTGGCTCTGGACAGGCGGCTGCGCTTGTCTGTGATAACGTCCCCTGCCGTGCTAAATACACGTTCAGATAATACACTGGCTGCAGGGCAGGCCAGCACCTCCAAGGCGTAAAGGGCAAGCTCAGGCCATGTGTCCAATTTGGAGACCCAGAAGTTGAAGGGGGCAGACCCGTCATGCAGTACGTGTACGCGTGTGCACACATACTGCTCCACCATGTTGGTGAAATGCTGCCTCCTGCTAAGACGTTCCATCTCAGCTGGTGGTGCTGGTTGTTGTGGCGTGCTGACAAAGCTTTTCCACATTTCGGCCATGCTAACCCTGCCTTCCGAGGTGCTGGCGGTGCCCCGGCTGCGTTGGCGACCTCTTCCTCCTCCTCTGCCTTCGCCTTGTGCTTCCACCGTACCCCCGCTTCCAAGTGGGAATGCCACCAGCAGAGCGTCTACCAGCGTGCGCTTGTACTCATGCATCTTACGATCACGCTCCAGTGAGGTAATTAAGGACGGCACGTTGTCCTTGTAACGGGGATCCAGCAGGGTGGTCACCCAATAATCAGCACCAGTTAAAATGTGGGCAACTCGGCGGTCGTTGCGGAGACACTGCAGCATGTAATCGCTCATGTGTGCCAGGCTGCCCAGAGGCAAGGAAAAGCTGTCCTCTGTGGGAGGTGTATCGTCTGTGTCCTCTGTATCCCCCCAGCCACGCACCAGTGATGGACATGAGCTGGTCTGGGTGCCACCCTGCTGTGAACATGGTTCCTCCTCCTCCATCTCCTCCTCATCCTCCACCTCGTCATCCTCCAGAACTGTGCCCTTGCTGCCAGACAATTGTGTACCTGGCGCTTGTTGGTGCAGGAACCCACCCTTGTAGTCACTTGTAAATGACTGCCCTGAAAGCCTTGGAAATGAACCCTCTTCCTCCTCCTCCTCCCCCTCATCCTGTGCCACATCCTCTTCCATCATCGCCTGAAGAGTTTTTTCAAGGAGGCATAGAACTGGGATAGTAACGCTGAGAACAGCGTCATCGGCACTGGCCATGTTGGTGGAGTACTCGAAACAGCGCAACAAGGCACACAGGTCTCGCATGGAGGCCCAGTTATTGGCGGTGAAGTGGTGCTGTTCCGCAGAGCGACTCACGCGTTTGTGCTGCAGCTGAAACTCCACTATCGCCTGCTGCTGCTCGCACAGTCTGGCAAGCATGTGCAAGGTGGAGTTCCACCTTGTGGGCACGTCACATATGAGACGGTGAGCGGGAAGGCCGAAGTTACGCTGCAGCGCTGACAGGCGAGCAGCAGCAGGGTCAGAACGCCGAAAGTGCGCACAGACGGCCCGCACTTTCTGCAGCAGCTCTGGCATATCGGGGTAATTCTTAAGGAACCTCTGGACCACCAAGTTCAGCACATGCGCCAGGCAGGGGATGTGCGTCAAACCGCCTAGGCCCAGAGCTGCTACGAGATTTTGCCCATTATCGCACACCACCAGGCCGGGCTTGAGGCTCACTGCCACCAACCACTCATCGGTCTGTTGTTCCACGTCCCTCCACAACTCCTGCGCGGTGTGGGGTTTTTCCCCCAAACAGGAAAGTTTTAAAACTGCCTGCTGTCGTTTAGCCCTGGCTGTGCTGAAGTTGGTGGTGAAGGTGTTACGCACCGGATGAGGAGGCGGTAGAGGATGAAGAGGCGGAGTAGGAGGAGTTAGCAACAGGAGGCAAACTGAAGTGCCCTGCAATCCTCGGTGGTGGAAGGACATGCGCCAAACTGCTATCCGCCTCAGGCCCAGCCGCCACTACATTTACCCAGTGTGCTGTTAGGGAGATATAACGTCCCTGACCGTCCTTACTGGTCCACGCATCTGTAGTTAAGTGGACCTGGCCACAGATGGCTTTGCGCAGTGCACACCTGATTTTGTCCCCCACTTGGTTGTGCAGGGAAGGGATAGCTCGTCTGGAAAAGTAGTGGCGGCTGGGCACGATGTACTGTGGGACAGCCAATGACATCAGCCTTTTAAAACTCTGCGTCTCCACCAGACGGAATGACAGCATTTCAAAGGCGAGGAATTTTGAAATGCTGGCATTCAGGGCCAGGGATCGCGGGTGGCTAGGAGGGTACTTCCTCTTCCGCTCCAGTGTTTGGGAAATAGAGAGCTGAACGCTTCCATGGGACATTGTGGAGATGGTTGGTGACCCAGGTGGTAGTGTTGCTGGCAGATCCTCTGTTTGCTGGTTGGCAGGTGTCACTGTCACTACAGAGGTGGATGAAGAGGCCAAGACTACAGCAGAAGAGGAAGCAAGAGGAGCCAGAGACCTTTCTTGGTTTTTGAGGTGTCTACTCCACTGATCTCGTGCTTTGCACTTAGATGCCTGGTCATGCAGGTTGTGCTCAGGTGAGAACGTTTATGCCTCGCTTCAGGCTCTGATTGCACAGAGTGCAAACCACTCGTGTCTTGTCATTAGCACATTGTCTGAAGAACTGCTATGCTAGGGAACTCCTTGGACCTGGCTTTGGTGTGCTCGGTCCCTTGCTGCATTGGGCAGTAGCAGACGTACTGTCTAGGGGATGGACGCTCCGCTTTTGCACCCTGCTCCCTCTTCTGCTGTGCTGGTGGCTCTGTGCGACCACCGCCTCTTCCTCCGAACTACACTGGTCACCTGCATGACGTTGATTCCATGTGGGGTCAAGGACCTCATCGTCCTCCACATCATCTTCCACCCAGTCTTCACCCCTGCCCTCCTTGTCGGTCTGCACAATGGCGAAAGCAGCAGCAGTTGGCACCTGTGTTTCGTCATCATCCGAGACGTGCTGCGATGGTCCTCCCATGTACTCATCATGAAACATAAGTGGTTGGGCATCGGTGCACACAATCTCTTCCACTTCTGGGGCAGGGCTAGGTGGATGGCCCTGGGAAACCCTGCTAACAGAGTCATCAAAAAGCAGAAGAGACTGCTGCATGATTTGGGGCTCAGACTGATTGGCTGATTTGCAAGGGGGTGAGGTGAAAGACTGATGGACATCGGCTGCACGTGCCAACTCTGAACTTTCATCAGGAGACTGGGTGGGAGACAATGTGAAGAAACCGGAGGCACTGTCAGCAACCCAATCTACTATCGCCTGTACTTGTCCTGGCCTCAACATTCGTACAGCCTCATTAGGCGCCAAAATACCGCTGCAGGCTCTGTCGCCTACTCGCACCTGAGGAAGGTGTTTCACTAGTGCGTGTAGCTGGCACAGATCGACCACGTCCTCTCCCTGCAACAGGAGCGCCACCAGCAGCACCACGACCTGGGCCACGTCCCCTTTTTGATAATCTCCTCATATTTTCAAAATTTATGATCTCGCCCTAAATGGGTGTTTTTGTCAATAGCAGAATACACGTACAGTGTCTAAAGCGTGTATGAACACGCAGAAAATGCTATTGGGAAAAAAAAATGTCACTACACTTTTTTTTGGGACAATATGCACTAGAAGAAATATCGATCGATTGTATGCCACACTCCTGCACAAACCACTGAAATATTAAATTTTTTTCCAATATCAGAATACACGGACAGTGTCTAAAGCGTGTATGAACACGCAGAAAATGCTATTGGGAAAAAAAAACACAGCAAAAATTAAAAAATTTTTTTTTTGCAATGTTTTTCCAATATCAGAATACACGGACAGTGTCTAAAGCGTGTATGAACACGCAGAAAATGCTATTGGGAAAAAAAAAACACAGCAAAATTACATTTTTTTGCAATGTTTTTCCAATATCAGAATACACGGACAGTGTCTAAAGCGTGTATGAACACGCAGAAAATGCTATTGGGAAAAAAAAAACACAGCAAAATTAAATTTTTTTGCAATGTTTTTCCAATATCAGAATACACGGACAGTGTCTAAAGCGTGTATGAACACGCAGAAAATGCTATTGGGAAAAAAAAAAACAGCAAAATTAAATTTTTTTGCAATGTTTTTCCAATATCAGAATACACGGACAGTGTCTAAAGCGTGTATGAACATGCAGAAAATGCTATTGGGAAAAAAAAAACACAGCAAAATTAAAAATTTTTTTGCAATGTTTTTCCAATATCAGAATACACGGACAGTGTCTAAAGCGTGTATGAACACGCAGAAAATGCTATTGGGAAAAAAAACACAGCAAAATTTAAATTTTTTGCAATGTTTTTCCAATATCAGAATACACGGACAGTGTCTAAAGCGTGTATGAACACGCAGAAAATGCTATTGGGAAAAAAAAACACAGCAAAATTAAAATTTTTTGCAATGTTTTTCCAATATCAGAATACACGGACAGTGTCTAAAGCGTGTATGAACACGCAGAAAATGCTATTGGGAAAAAAAAACACAGCAAAATTATTTTTTTTTGCAATGTTTTTCCAATATCAGAATACACGGACAGTGTCTAAAGCGTGTATGAACACGCAGAAAATGCTATTGGGAAAAAAAAACACAGCAAAATTAAAATTTTTGCAATGTTTTTCCAATATCAGAATACACGGACAGTGTCTAAAGCGTGTATGAACACGCAGAAAATGCTATTGGGAAAAAAAAACACAGCAAAATTAAAATTTTTTGCAATGTTTTTCCAATATCAGAATACACGGACAGTGTCTAAAGCGTGTATGAACACGCAGAAAATGCTATTGGGAAAAAAAAAAAACAGCAAAATTAAATTTTTTTGCAATTTTTTCCAATATCAGAATACACGGACAGTGTCTAAAGCGTGTATGAACACGCAGAAAAAAATGCTATTGGGAAAAAAAAACACAGCAAAATTAAAATTTTTTGCAATGTTTTTCCAATATCAGAATACGCAGAAAATGCTATTGGGAAAAAAAAACACAGACAGTGTCTAAAGCGTGTATGAACACGCAGAAAATGCTATTGGGAAAAAAAAACACAGCAAAATTAAATTTTTTTGCAATGTTTTTCCAATATCAGAATACACGGACAGTGTCTAAAGCGTGTATGAACACGCAGAAAATGCTATTGGGAAAAAAAAACACAGCAAAATTAAAATTTTTTTGCAATGTTTTTCCAATATCAGAATACACGGACAGTGTCTAAAGCGTGTATGAACACGCAGAAAATGCTATTGGGAAAAAAAAACACAGCAAAATTAAATTTTTTTGCAATGTTTTTCCAATATCAGAATACACGGACAGTGTCTAAAGCGTGTATGAACACGCAGAAAATGCTATTGGGAAAAAAAAACACAGCAAAATTAAAATTTTTTTGCAATGTTTTTCCAATATCAGAATACACGGACAGTGTCTAAAGCGTGTATGAACACGCAGAAAATGCTATTGGGAAAAAAAAACACAGCAAAATTAAAATTTTTTGCAATGTTTTTCCAATATCAGAATACACGGACAGTGTCTAAAGCGTGTATGAACACGCAGAAAATGCTATTGGGAAAAAAAAACACAGCAAAATTAAAATTTTTTGCAATGTTTTTCCAATATCAGAATACACGGACAGTGTCTAAAGCGTGTATGAACACGCAGAAAATGCTATTGGGAAAAAAAACACAGCAAAATTAATTTTTTTTGCAAAATACAGAATACACGGACAGTGTCTAAAGCGTTTTTTGCAATGTTTTTCCAATATCAGAATACACGGACAGTGTCTAAAGCGTGTATGAACACGCAGAAATGCTATTGGGAAGAAAAAAAACACAGCAAAATGTAATTTTTTTGCAATGTTTTTCCAACACCAGAATACACACAGACTATGGTGTATCTCTTACTAATATATGCAGTGCAGTGATGGTGCACTGAGCTTGCAGGTAAAACTTTTATATTTTGTCTGGCACTGGCCTCATGGCACTGTTAAAAGACTGTGCACTGCACCCCAGCCAGGGTACAATTGATTTCGGAATCTCTTGAATAATTCTCTCTGCCACTTTCTTTTCCTTAATAAAGACACTCTCTAGTCTCTACTCTAGCTATCTAGATCGCTCACTGATCTAACTAATTTGAAGAAAATTTAACCAATGTGGACTGACTGACTGACTTTATCACACTAACTCCTAAAATCCTCTCTTAGCAGCACAGGAACCTGTCTATAGCAGAGTGACGCTGTGTGCTGTGTGTCTGGACTATATATAGAGGCAGGGTCACATGCTGCACTGCCCAATCACAGCCATGCCATTAGTAGGCATGGCTGTGATGGCTTCTAAGGGCACACTAGTGAAACTAGCGTCGATTGGCTGCCCTGCAGCTTGTAAAAGGCGCCAATACATCGCCGAACACCGGACCCGAACCCGAACATACAGCCAATAGTTCGGGTTCGGGTCCGGGACCCGGACACCCAAAAGTCCGGTACGGACCCGAACTTTACAGTTCGGGTTCGCTCAACCATAAACAGTTGCCACTTCTCTTCCAGATCTTCAGAGGGGCCCCTTCGGTAGGATCTGCATAGGCTAAGACCGGAGTAGTGGTAAGGCTCCACTTCAACTGTTTGAAGGTCTCTTCACATTGTGGAGTCCACTGGTCTTGAATGGACTCTTTCTTCTTCCTGGGTCCTTCTTTTGGTTTTCCAATTTTATCTGAGTCTATACCAGCTTCCTCCTGGTTCATCAATAGCTCAGTAAGTGGGTGAGCTATTTTGGCAAACCCCTCTACAAACCTCCGATAATAAGAACAGAACCCTAGAAATGACCTGAGCTCGGTCACGTTTGTGGGTCTGGGCCAAGAGGTGACAGCTTCCAGCTTCTGAGGGTCTGTTGCCACTCCTTCTGCAGACAAAATGTGTCCTAGATAGTTTACTGAGGGCTGATAGAACTGGCACTTTTCCATTGAGAGCTTCAGGCCTTCATCATGGAGTCTCTTCAGTACTTTCTCCAGACGCTCTTCGTGCTCTTCTAGTGTTCGGCCAAACACTATGACATCATTCAAATATACCAGCACTTCAATCATGTTCATGTCGCCCACAGTCTTCCTCTTCATCAACCGCTGGAAAGTTGCCGGAGCCCCAAATAGGCCTCGTGGCATTCAATTGAATTCAAAGAACCCTAACAGGGAAATGAAAGTGGTCTTCTCCTCTTCTCCCTATCCGCAGGACTCATGGGGATCTGATAATACCCACTTTTTATATCCAGTACACTGAACCACTTCGCCCCTGATAGGCTCTGTAAGGCATCTTATATCTGAGGTGTGGTGTATTGGTTGGGAATGGTCCTTCGGTTCATTTTCCTGTAGTCAATGCACAACCGTAATGACCCATTCTTTTTTCTCACCACCACTATAGGGGAGGCATATGGACTCCGGGACTCTCTGATGATCCCCATCCTCTTCAGTTCAGCCAGCTGTTCTCGGAGGTCTTTAAGATCTCCCAGTGGAATCCGTCTGACCCTCTCACGGAAAGGTTTGTCTTCCTCTAGGCGGATCTTGTGTTTAGCACTCCTTGCAAACCCCACATCAAACTCACTTTTCGAGAAGGCTGTTCTCCACCTCATGAGTTGGAGTTTTGCCCTCTCCATCCACTCAGGGGTAAGGGGTGCTTTATTCGGTTAGAACTTTTCCAGGGGAATCCCTCCCTCTTGTCCTCCCACGATACCATACGGTGAGACTGGGGTTGCTTGGTTTACTTGTCCAAGCAGCACTCTAGATGGTATCTTCACGGTTGAGGCTGTTGTGTTTCGGACACTAACTGAGACTCTCCCTTTTCTTCTCCTCAGTGCCTTGGTCGACAACACTTCTGGGATTATTTCCAAGCCTTTTTCTTTCTCCTGGCTGTCCGTCTCAAGGACAATGAAAGGGCCAGGTTGTCTCCAACTCAGCTTGATAGAAGCTCTTAGGCAGACTACCTCACCCGGTTGCACCAGCTTTTTGCTCCTGTCTAGGTGCCAGATTTTTCCCACTCCTTCTGGTGGAGCCTTCTGTTCATAAACTAGATCCTTATACACCTGTGTTAGCATGGGGTGTACCCTCGTGGAAGGAGTGCTCTTCTCCTGCACAAGTGGTGTCAGAAGTCTCAGAACCAGGACGGTGTTGGTCCCAATGATAAGGGAGCTTCTATCAGCCCCTGGGGGGTGAGGACACACTACTGCCAGGGTGTCAAAGGTTTCGGCCTTTCCCGCCACACTCGGGTCGAAAGTACGTTTGATGGGATTCCGAAGCCGTCATAAGGGAAATTCTGATACCCTAGGGCCCATATCTCCAATTCTTCCAGCCCTTTCAGTGGCAGGTGTTTGAGATATTTCTCATAGAAGTCTCTGTATAACAAAGTCACTTGGGCTCCAGTATCCAACAGGGCTTTAGTGTAGATTCCTTCCACTTGAATGGGGACAATTGGAGAGGTTCCCACTAGTTTGGGAGGGAATCCACAGTGAGTGGTGGGTTTAACCTGTTTGGTAGTGTGTACCTGTATCCCTTGTTTCTGTGGACTCTTACTCAACTTTGGTCCTTTGATGGCCCTATGAGCTTGGTACATATGGGTTTGCTTGGAGTTGATTGCTGTAACAGGGCACCCAGTTGACTCCTTCACTGTGGCCCTTTGAAGTTTTCCACCGGCTTTTGGCATTTAGTTGCCGATTTTGGGCTAGGGCACACCAGCCTATGGTGCCCAACTCCTCCACAGTTAAAACAAGACTCAAGTTTGTTTTTAAACCTGGGGCTTCTCAGTTTTTTTGGCACTTGAGCGCCTTCATCTTCGGGTAGGATAGTGGGCCTTACAGTCAACAGAGCCATCATCTCCATTAGTTGTGATACCTGGGTTTTGAGAAGCTCAATCTGAGGATCGTCAGTGATTTCACTAGCTGCCCTGACTCCAACGACAGATTTTGGCCCTTGTATCTTTTCTTTTTTTCTCTAAAGAATGGCCTATTCTTCCCGTACAATTCAGATCAGGTCCGGGTACTTCAGGATGCCACTGTCTTGATGGGTTCTCAACTGGAGCATGATGGGGTCCAAAGGCTGGGCGCCCCTTAAGACTTGCTTATCTTAGATTTCATCTAACTTGAAGAGTCTAGACCCTTCTTTAGCAAGATTTGGTGAATGATTTTGTCCAAGCGCCTCATGTATTCTGACAGTTTCTCCCCTTCACTCTGATAAGTGTGTTCTAGCTGATAAATCAGATCTGAAACTTTCTCGGTTTGCCCAAACACATCCTGTAGAATGTCTAGGTAGTACTGAGCCACACAGTTATGTTTACTGAGCTTCAAATTTCGGATAGCTTCCGAAGCAGGTCCTTTCAAACTCTCTGCAATCCTCTGTTTTTTTGTGGGCCTCAGGGATGTCCCATTCATCCAAGGCTTGTGTGGTCTTCTTCAGCCACTCTTCAAAGGTATCTTCCTCTGGGAGTACAGGTCGCCTTCCAGAGAAGGTGCTGAGCTTTTGATACCCAGTCCCTGGGTATGTTGGGTTGCCCTTCTGGCATTGAGACACAACATTCCCTATGGCTGTAAAGAGCTCTGGTTCAATTACAGTAGGATGTGACAGGGAGGAAACTTTGGCTTTGGCTGATCTCACCCGTGGGGAGCTGGTAGGGTTTGCACCTGGCTCTTCTGGGTGTGTCAGGTAGAATTCGGTCTTGTCAGCTAATTTGACACTCGTGCCCTTAAAGTTTTCAGGGATTCCCTTTCTCCACTCCAACAGAACATAAGTGTTGGAGGTCTCATGATCTGGTCTGACAGCAACCACTTTTGCTCTTCGGTCAGGTGACAGTGCCTTCACCACTCGGCTAATTTGTTCTTCCTCCCACACATCTCCCCAAAGTTCAATTGCCACGCTCACCTCTGAGCGGGTAACTTCTGTTTCGCACCACTGCGCCACAGTGAGGGGGTCCATTCTGGAGTTCATTAGGGTGGGCTTGATTGCAGAGTAATGCCGCGTACACACGATCGAACTTTCCAGCGGACTTGGTCCGACGGACTAGCCCCGTCGCCTGGTATGGATTTAAAGAGGAATCCCTATGCCGAAAAAACGGCGTGGGGGTCCCCCCCCCAATTCCATATCAGACCCTTATCCGAGCATGCAGCCCGGCCAGTCAGGAAAGGGGGTGGGGACGAGCGAGCGCTCATGTCACATGGTGACTGCCCCTTATGATGTCACAATCCCAGCATCCTCCGTAAAAGAGCTGGAAGAAGAAAGCAGAGGCCCGGCAAGAAGAACCGAAGAGTGGGACAAGACCAGAAGAATACCCCCGGACGGCGGTGACAATGAAGAAGAAAGCCGAGCTCCTCCGCTAGTAAAAGATCTAGCAGAAGATAGCGGAGGAGTCCAGCGAGAAGACCCCCCAAGGTAGTTCCGTCTACCTGGAGTCACGTTCTAAATGAACAGACTTTACTCCGTGTGTCGGCAAGTCCATTAATTTCAAAAGTCCCGCAGACTTCCGTCAAAACTCCGGGAGAAAAGTCCGGGCATGTGTGGGCAAGTCCGCATGTTCGGAAAGTCCGGCGGACCTCAGCTGGAAAGTTTGGCGGATTGTCCACAGGATTAAGTCCGCTGGATAGTCCGGCTGAAAAGTCCGATCGAGTGTACGCGGCTTAACAGTTACCCAGATGAGCCCCCACATGCAGCACTGACCTCCGAAGGAGCTGCTGGTTTTTGTTGGGTCTGTACTCTGATCTTACACCCCCAGTAACTTGGCTCAATCCCCCTGACACAGCTGTGGTACAGTATGGTGTGAAGGTGACAACAGAGGATGACCCCACATGTACAATACAACAATAATGTACCTTTACCTGTACATCCACTGCTTCGCCTGTGGGAGAAGGAACAACGCTTCACACCAATTGTAGTTAACCAGAACGTGTTTTTACTGGAACTAGTAGAGAAGCAATAGTTACAATAACTGTACCATCACACAAACGTAATGCAACAGCACAGTGGATATTCAAAACTATTTCTATGTATAAATAATTATTGGATGCACACGCGTCTCCAAGTGGGACCAATGTTCAGAGTGGCAATGCCTTACTCTGGGCACATTACCACTTTCAGCATGCCGTATTAAACATAGAAATGTAAAACCTGCAACACAGTACAACACACTAGCTAGAGAGCTCCCACCTTACTTTATAAGACAGTTCTTTCTATCTGAGATGAATGCAGGGCCTTGAAATGAAGATGTAGTCTTTATTCTTCTTTCGTCTGCTAGCTATTGTGTTGAAATAATTATAATCCAAAAAGGTTTAGTGATCAAGAACAGTGCAGAATGAGTATTGAAACTGTTCTTGTAATATGGCACACTTATAACTACCTCCGGTGTAGGGATGAGCTTCGAGTTCGAGTCAAACTCATGTTCGAATCGAACATTGCCTGTTCAGCAAACAGCGAACAATTTGGGGTGTTTGCCGCAAATTCGAAAAGCCGCGAGCACCCTGTAAAAATCTATGGAGAAATCTCAAGTGCTAATTTTAACTACCTTAGACCCGCGCTATAGCCAAATGACGGCTTCATAGCGGGTCTATTGTTCCGGGACGACGTCTATTGACGTCGTCCCGGACACGAGCTGCCTGCGCGCCCCCTGAAGGGCGCGCGCGGCACGCTCTGTGATCAGCGAGTCTGTGAGACTCGCTGGATCACAGATCCGAGTAAGGGGTCGATCCCGACCCCTTACCACGTGATCAGCTGTCAGCCAATGACAGCTGATCATGTGATCATAACAGAGCCGGTAATCGGCTTTTTTTCCTCCTCGCGCTGACAGCGCGAGGAGATAAAAACAAAAAAGCCGATCACCGGCGGCAGTGAGAGGGACATCAGTCCCTCTCACTGCAATGTGCCAATCCATTGTGCCCACCTTTGCCCCATTAACGTGCCATCTCTCAGTGCCCTCAGTGCCCACAGTGCCATCTCTCAGTGCCCACAGTGCCATCTCTCAGTGCCCACAGTGCAATCTCTCAGTGCCCACAGTGCCATCTCTCAGTGCCCACAGTGCCATTCCTCAGTGCCCACAGTGCCAGTGCTGCACATCAGTGTCACCTGCCAGTGCTCATCTGTGTCACCTACCAGTGCTCATCTGTGTCACCTACCAGTGCCACCCATCAGTGTCATCCATCAGTGCCCACCAGTGTCATCCATCAGTGCCCATCGGTGCCACCCATCCGTGCCACCCATCCGTGCCACCCATCCGTGCCCATCAGTGCCATATTTGCTGTCCCCATCAGTACCGACTTATCTGTCCCCACCAGTGCAGCCTATCAGTGCCTACCAGTGCAGCCTATCAGTGCCCACCAGTGCAGCCTATCAGTGCCCACCAGTGCCGCCTATCAGCGCATATCAATGAAGCAGAAAAATTACCTGTTTGCAAAATTTTATAACAAACTATTAAACATGATTTTTTTTTTTTTTTCCATCTCTTTTTGTTTGTTTAGCAAAAAATAAAAACCCCAGCAGTGATTAAATACCACCAAAAGAAAGCTCTATTTGTGGGGAAAAAAAAAAAAAAAAAAAAAAAAAAAAAAAAAAAAAAAAAAAAAAAAAAAAAAAAAAAAAAAAAAAAACAAAAATTTGTGGGGAAAAAATGATAAAAATTTCATTTGGGTACAGTGTTGTATGACCGCGCAATTGTCATTCAAAGTGCGTCAGCGCCGAAAGCTGAAAATTGGTCTGGTCACGAGGGGGGTTTAAGTGCAAAGTAATCAGGTGGTTAAAAGCCTATATGCCTATTGTCATAAAAAGTGTTTGGGGACCCGGGTCCTGCCCCAGGGGACATGTATCAATGCAAAAAAAAGTTTTAAAAACGGACGTTTTTTCAGGAGCAGTGATTTTAATAATGCTTAAAGTGAAACAATAAAAGTGTAATATTCCTTTAAATTTCGTACCTGGGGGTGTCTATAGTATGCCTGTGAAGGGGCGCATGTTTCCCGTGCTTAGAACTGTCCCTGCACAAAGTGTCATTTTTGCAGGAAAAAAAGCTATTTAAAATCACTCCCGTAATACATTGATTGAAAGTCATTGATAAAAAAATAAAATAAAAAAAATAAAGCGTGGGGGTTCCCCCAAATTCAATTACCAGGCCCTTCAGGTCTTCTATGGATATTAAGGGGAACCCTGCGTCAAATAAAAAAAAATTACGTGGGGTTCCCCCTAAATATCCATACCAGACCCTTATCCGAGCACACAACCTGGCAGGCCGCAGGAAAAGAGGGGGGGACAAGAGCGCCCCCCCTCCCGAACCGTACTAGGCCACATGCCCTCAACATTGGGAGGATGCTTTGGGGGTCTGTAACCCCCTTAAAGCACCATGTCCCCATGTTTTAAGGGGAACCCTGCACCAAAAAAAAAATGGTGTGGGGTCCCCCTAAAATCCATACCAGACCCTTATCCGAGCACGCAACCTGGCAGGCCGCAGGAAAAGAGGGGGGCGAGAGCGGCCCACCCTCCCCCCTCCCTCCTGAACCGTACCAGGCCACATGCCCTCATCATTGGGAGGGTGCTTTGGGGGTCTGTGACCCCTCAAAGCACCATGTCCCCATATTGATGGGGACAAGGGCCTCATCCCCACAACCCTGGTCGTTGGTTGTGGGGGTCTGCGGGCGGGGGGCTTATCGGAATCTGTAAGCCCCCTTTAACAAGGGGACCCCCAGATCCCGGCCTCCCCCCCTGTGTGAAATGGTAAGAGGGTACAAAAGTACCCCTACCGTTTCACCAAAAAAGGTGACAACAATTTTAAAAATGACAGGAGACGGTCTTTGAAAATTCCTTTATTAAAATCTTCTTTCATCTTCTTTCTTCTGGTCTTCTTTCTTTTCTTTTTCTTTCTTTTCTTTTCTTTCCTTTCTTCATCCTTTGGTTTCTTCATCTTCTTCTACCATCTTCTTCCATCTTCTTCTTCCATCTTCTTTCATATTCTTCT
This sequence comes from Lithobates sylvaticus, assembly GCA_028564925.1. Classification (NCBI taxonomy): domain Eukaryota; kingdom Metazoa; phylum Chordata; class Amphibia; order Anura; family Ranidae; genus Lithobates; species Lithobates sylvaticus. The sequence continues at coordinate 292,678,705 of CM053031.1, read as the reverse complement.
TCCTCCGATCCGCTTCTTCTTGCTCTGGTCTTCTCGTCCGGCATCTTCTTCCACAGTGTCGGAGTCTCTTCTTCTGTGTCGGGCCACTCCACGCAATGGGAGGCTCCCGCTGTGTGAGGCTTCGCTCCGTCTGACAGGTCTTTTATAACGGAGGTCAGGGCCACCCGGTGACCCTGCCCCCTCTGACGCACGGGGACGTCATGGGGACTTCCCTATGGCTTTCTGCATGATGTCAGAGGAACCCCACGTCATTTTTTTTTTTTTTTGACGCAGGGTTCCCCTTAATATCCATAGCAGACCTGAAGGGCCTGGTAATTGAATTTGGGGGAACCCCCAAGCTTTTTTTTTTTTTATCAATGACTTTCAATGACTTTTCTCAGTATTACGGGAGCCGGCAATTCATTATAGCCGCAAGTGATTTTAAATAGCTTTTTTCCTGCAAAAATGACACTTTGTGCAGGGACAGTTCTAAGCACGGGAAACATGCGCCCCTTTACAGGCATACTATAGACACCCCCCAGGTATGAAATTTAAAGGAATATTACACTTTTATTGTTTCACTTTAACCACTTCAGCCCCGGACCAATTTGCAGGCAAAGGACCAGGCCCCTTTTTGCGATTCGGCACTGCGTCGTTTTAACTGACAATTGCGCGGTCGTGCGACGTGGCTCCCAAACAAAATTGGCGTCCTTTTTTTCCCACAAATAGAGCTTTCTTTCGGTGGTATTTGATCGCCCCTGCGGTTTTTATTTTTTGCGCTATAAACAAAAATAAAGCGACAATTTTGAAAAAAATTCAATATTTTTTACTTTTTGCTATAATAAATATCCCCAAAAAATATATAAAAAAACATTTTTTTTCCTCAGTTTAGGCCGATACGTATTCTTCTACATATTTTTGGTAAAAAAAATCGCAATTAGCGATTATTGATTAGTTTGCACAAAAGTTATAGCTTTTACAAAATAGGGGATAGTTTTATAGCATTTTTATTAATATTTTTTTTTTATTAGTAATGGCGGCGATCAGCGATTTTTTTTGTGACTGCGACATTATGGCGGACACATCGGACATTTTTGACACATTTTTGGGACATTTAAATAGCACTGATTCCTATGTAAATGACAGTTGTAGTGAAGGGGTTAACCACTAGGGGCGGGGAGGAGTCAGTGTGACGTGTTGTGTTTTTTTTTTTACAGTAGGGGGGCGTGGCTGTACGTCTGACGTCATTGATCGGCGTTCCCGATGACAGGGAACCGCCGATCACTGACAGTCAGTGTAGGAAGCGCGGGGAGAGGTTTGTTTACACAAACCTCTCCCCGCTCTTCAGCTCCGTAACCCGATCGCGGGATACCAGCGGCGATCGGGTCCGCTGGTCCCGCGGCCGTGGTCACGGAGCTCCCGACCGGGTCGCGCGCGTGCCCCCCGGGCAGGCAAATTAAAGGGGACGTACAGGTACGTGCTTTTGCCTGCCCGTGCCATTCTGTTGACGTATATCTACATGAGGCGGTCGGGAAGCGGTTAAGCATTATTAAAATCACTGCTCCTGAAAAAACGGCCGTTTTTAAAACTTTTTTTGCATTGATATATGTCCCCTGGGGCAGGACCCGGGTCCCCAAACACTTTTTATGACAATAACTTGTATATTAGCCTTTAAAATTAGCACTTTTGATTTTGAACGTTCATGTCCCATAGACTTTAATAGGGTTGTACACAAGCTTTAGGTCTGTTCGCAGGTTCTGGTGCGAACCGAACAGGGGGGTGTTCGGCTCATCCCTACTCCGGTGTATTCGTCTCTAATCCACACAGTGTCAGTTCTCAGTGGAGTATGGGCTTGAGGCCTGCTGACCTCAATCTAATAGTGTGCTGCTGCCACTATGGGACTACAAGTCCCAGCAACACTGTGAAATGAGTCTAATGCCCCATACACACGGTCGGAAAATCCGACCACAAAATCCATCGGATTTTTTCCAACGGATTTTGTCCGACACTGGTGTTGCATACACACGGTCGGACAAAGTTGTCGGAAAATCCGATCATTCTGAACGTGGTGACGTTTGTTACCTACAACGGGACTACGTAGAGGCTAGTAGCCAATAGCTTTGGTCTTGTAATGTGATCTGAGCATGCGTGGCACTTTGTCCATCGGAATTCGCTACACACGATCGGAAAAAGTCCGATAGGACTTTGTTGTCGGAAAATTTGAGAGCAGGAGATAAAACTTTGTCCGTCGGAAAATCCGATGGAAAAAGTCCGATGGAGCCTACACACGGTCGGAATTTCCGACAACATTGTCCGATCGGACATTTTCTGTCGGAAAATCCGACCGTGTGTACGGGGCATAAGTGTGTAAAAGTGCGTTAAAAATTGTAGGGTTGCCACCTGTCCGGGATTCACCTGGACAGTTCGGGTTTGGAATCATGTGTCCGGGTTTCAGACTGCCTGAAACCCGGACACATTATTAAGACCAGACTATGGCTTCCCAGCAGGGTTGCTGGCTGCAGTTGTCTAAGTGTCTGTTACAATCTCTTTCATGCTGCCTGAAGCCAGCACTAACAACCCCCCCCCTAAAACACACACACAGACGGGAGAGGAGAGAGGGCTTCATCTGCACCTCTTGGCCCTACTCCTCTGGGTCTGCCCACACTCCTTAGAAAAGGAAAGTTCCGGCTGGAAATTTGAAGTTCAGCAGCCTTAAGCCCCATACACACGGTCGGAAAATCCGACCACCAAATCCATCGGATTTGGTCCGACGGATTTAGTCCGACACTGGTGTTGCATACACACGGTCGGACAAAGTTGTCGGAAAATCCGATCATTCTGAACGTGGTGACGTTTGTTGCGTACGGCGGGACTACGTAGAGGCTAGTAGCCAATAGCTTTGGTCTTGTAATGTAATCTGAGCATGCGTGGCGCTTTGTCCGGTCGGAATTCGCTACACACGATCGGAATTGGTATGATCGGACTTTGTTGTCGGAAAATCTATCCAGCAGGAGATAGAACTTTGTCCGTCGGACAATCCGATGGAAACTGTCCGATGGTGCCTACACACGGTCGGAATTTCCGATAACATTGTCCGATAGGACAGAATCCATCGGAAAATCCGACCGTGTGTATGGGGCTTTAGATACATCTGAATGAGAGGTGCTGACTGCCAAGGGGTAAGTGAGCTCACCATCCACCCCTGTCTGTGACTGAAGTCTCCCCCTTCTATCTCCTGCCTTTGAGTGAGTACACTAAGGTAAATCAGGGTTCTCAGAGCACCCCTTACATCAGAGTTCCCCTTTAAACAAGCCATCCACTTGGGTTTACCCTTTACACCAGAGGCCACAGTATTCCCCCTTAAATCAGAGTCCCCCCTTACAGTGAAAGGGAACTTTGCGAGTTCAAATGTAAAAGGGGAACTCTGTGGCCTCTGATGTAAAGGGGACTCTTGTTATTTATTCTTTTAATCATTAAGGTTTTTATTGAGTATTTCAAAGAGCACAAAGAAATACAAAATACAAGGGAAGAAATCAAAAGAAAAGGAAACAAACAATGATATGCACAAAATACCTGAGTCATCATTAGCAAGAAGTAGCATCTATACAGTCACTAAGGACAATTCATGGAAAAATATTTAGGCCGTATAGACCATTGTGCATCGAACTGTGAGCATTTCATGGTATTAATGGCTAGCAAACGTTCAAAAGTATGATTCCTAGTCACAGCTGATGTGACATCAGACAAATTCACAGCAGTAGTAGATTTCCAGTTGCAAAGAATCAACAATCTTGTTTCCAACAGGATATGAGATACTACCGGTCTAAAATTCTTATCAAACTTATCAATGTTCAAGTGAAGAATGCCCAGAGCAGGATCAGGAGAAGTCAATACACCAGTGATAGAAGATATTAGTTGAAATATTCTGTTCCATAGGCTTTTGATTGTAGGGCAATACCAAAGCATATGAAATAGATTTCCTATTTGTCCACACCCCCTCCAACAATGCAGTGAGGTACCCGGGAAAAAAGACGCCAATCGAAACGGTGTGTAGTGCCATCTGTTAGTTAATTTAATAGTCAGTTCACAATGCTTAGCACAGTGAGAAGCTTTATGTATTTCCGAAAAAGCTTGACGCCACTGATGTTCTGAAAATTCAGAACCCATATCAGCTTCCCATTTGAGCATAGCCGAAGTTTTAGTAAAGGTAGTTTTATTTTTAAAAACATTATAAAAGTACGATATACCTTTCGAGTCGCGTTTATCCGTAAAATAGAATTGCCAAAGAATAAACGGAATTCTAATCGTCGGAACCGATTTGGCCTCAAGAAATTGTATTATTCGAAGACATTTAAGAGTTTCATCCACAGTCAAGTTAAATTGCGATAATAAAGTGTCAGTGGACTTGAGTTGATTATCAGCATACACGTCTGTCACAGTAGTAATACCTTTAGTAATCAGGTCACCAACTGTGAGTAATGGAATGTTCATCGCAAGTACAGACAGAGGCACATCGTAAGAAACATCATTAACTTCGCTATGAACATTACCTAGAACATGTCTCCATGCTCTCAATGAAATTTTTAAAGTGGGGGATAGGGTTCGTAGATCCCATTCAGACCAACTATCCGTAAGTAAAAAAGTAGAAATTTCAGTCAAAGGTAACATTGAATTCTCCATAGACACCCATGAGGGGGTATTGACAGTCTGAAACCAGTGTTTAATTTGGTCTAATCGAACAGCCCAATAATAATCATGTATGTCCGCCAGACCTACCCCACCAACTCTTTTGTGAGAAGTAAGATTGTTCCTGGAGCACCTAGCTTTTTTACCATTCCATATATATTTCCACCCCATAGTAGCCAACTTAGAGAGAAAATGTTGAGGAATATGAATCGGTAAGGACCGAAAAATATATAAAATTTGAGGCAAAACCAACATCTTATATGCTGCCATCCTTCCAAACCAGGACACCTCCTTCATTGAAAAAGATTTCAGTTGAGCTTCCAGTTTGGCAAAATGTGGAATCATATTGGCTTTAGCAAGCTCAGAAATCTTGGCTTTCAGGATAATTCCTAAATATGGTACACCTTCTTTACTCCAGGTGTATGGAAACCATGCTTGGAGCAGGGGCGGATCCAGAGTCTAATCTCGGGTGGGGCACTGCCAAAATATTTGCGGGCAATTTGTCGGGGCAATGGCTGGTGTTGGCACTTCAATCATCACGGCACCATGGTTAATATGGTGTCAGGATGATTGAAGCGCATTATTTCTATTAATACATTGTAATATAAAATGAAATATAATGCAGAATCAGTGGGAGCCCTGAGTGTGTCACTTGCCACATCACCTGTTATCAGATGCAGCTTGTCACTTGCTACAGTTGCCTGTCACCAGATGCAGCTTGTCACTTGCTACAGTTGCCTGTCACCAGATGCAGCTTGTCACTTGCTACAGTTGCCTGTCACCAGATGCAGATTGTCACTTGCCAGTGGCCAGTGACAGTGTCCCTGTTGTTCCAGAGTGGGGGGGGGGCAGTGAGAGATGATGTCATCTTTCTGCTGCCTGCGCCTGCACAGTAATGGCAGTCTTATTTTAGATGCAGAAATGTGGCGATGCAGGGGGGCGGTGGGAGACAGTGGCTTCTCCAGCTTTCACATTTAGGGAGGAACAGGGACAAAAGTAAGGGGGGCATCTATAAAATATATACACACACAAATACACAGTGTCTTGAAAAAGTATTGTTGGTTGCAGCCAGGTGGAGGGGAGGAAAGAGTGGGAGCAGCCAGGTGGAAGGGAAGATAGAGTGGGAGCAGCCAGGTGGAAGGGAGGAGAGGGTGAGAGCAGCCAGGTGGAAGGGAGGAGAGGGTGGGAGCAGCCAGGTGGAAGGGAGGAGAGGGTGAGAGCAGCCAGGTGGAAGGGAGGAGAGGGTGGGAGCAGCCAGGTGGAAGGGAGGAGAGGGTGGGAGCAGCCAGGTGGAAGGGAGCATAGGGTGGGAGCAGCCAGGTGGAAGGGAACATAGGGTGGGAGCAGTCAGGTGGAAGGGAGGACAGAGTGGGAGCAGCCAGTGATAAGGTCCTGTACCTCTATGGAAGCCTGCATCCCCACCTCCCCTCATCCTCCCACCTGGAGGTAAGTTCTTACCTTGGGGGATATATAGTAGAATCAGATCACTGGCACTTTCTTTGTGGCTCCCTCCACCTGACAGCCTTATGGTCCCTCTTCTCCTATCATGGACCTCCTCTCCCTTTCTCTCGCTCGGCATGTTGGGGGCTACAGTGCACTCTCAGGGAATCGTCCTGGGCCTGCTGGTATCTGGGACTACATGTCCCATAATGCTCTTGGTATTAGTTTCCCAGCCATTGGCCTGAATGTAGCCAATAGGAGCGGGCATTGCCAGGTGAATAAAAGCTGCTCGCCTCAAGGAAGAGAAAGAGGGGTGGAAATCCCCCGCAGCTGCGGCTCTGCCTGTGTCCCTTCACAGAGCCTGTCAGTTTCAGCGCCGCTGCCCTGTGTCCTGATGGGCAGTCGGCATCAGCACAGCCTGCTTACTATTTTCTTGGGGGGGGGGGAATTGACCCATTGCCCCCCCCTGGATCCGCCCCTGGCTTGGAGATCAAGTTTCTGTTTGGGCTGAATATTTAGATCAAGTATCAAAGATTTCGAAAAATTTACCTTATAGTATGATATTTTACCAAATGACTGGAGAATAGTGTGAGCTACAGGTAAAGAAGTAAGCGGATTGGTCATTAATAATATAATATCATCAGGAAAAAGATTAATAGTATGTTCTTGCGCGCCAAATTGGAAGCCTCTGAGGGAAGGATGTGTCCTAATCTTTTCAGCCAAAGGTTCAATCATCATATTAAAAATTGAAGGAGACAGAGGGCAACCCTGTCTAGTTCCATTTCCAATACCGAACAAAGTAGACAAAGTGTTATTCATGTATACCTGAGCCGTAGGGCAAGAAAACAATGCCATAATAGCCTGCAAAATACGTCCCTGGAAACCAAATTTTTCCAGGGTCATTCGCATGTACGTCCAATGGACCCTGTCAAACGCCTTCTCTGCGTCAATAGACAACAGCAGAGAAGGCGTTCTATGTAATTTAGCATAGTGTAGAACATTCACAATTCGTCTAGTTGCATCAGAGGTTTGTCTCCCCTTCACAAATCCCATCTGGTCGTTCTTAATAAGGGAGGGAATAATACGTGATAGGCGAATGGCCAATGACTTGGCATAAACCTTGGTATCACCGTTCAAAAGGGATATCGGTATAAAGTTAGCCGGGGTATCCAAGTCTTTACCTGGTTTAGGTAGTGTAATAATGTAAGCCTTTAGCATATCAGGGGGGAAGCACGCGGACTCAGCAGATGCATTAACATAATTCACCAGATGAGGTGATACAATGTCTTTGAATGACTTGAGATATTCGTTAGAAAACCCATCCGGGCCTGGGGATTTACCATTCGGAAGCGAATCAATGTTTTTTTCGGGACTCTTGTTATTAATTGCATATGAAAAGAAATGTTATTTAATACCAAAATATATGTATAGTTTATGCTAAAAAAAATATTGCTAAAGTTTTTGGGTTTGACTGGAAGAAAAGGTGGCAACCCTAGGCGGCAGCCCACTCACCAAATCAGGCCTGAAAGAATAGGAAACCTTCGCTCCAGTTGTTTCAGTCCTGCTTTAAGCCAGCACTGTCACGCTGCTTCTCTTACACAAGATGACCTGGACTCCCAGATGGCTCCGTCAGGCATCTCTGGATCCTTCCCAATCCAGTCACACCACTTCTTCAGCACCCGGGCATGAAGCAGTGTCGCTGGTTGTTCCGCTCCGCTGAAACCAAAAGCTGCGCTCTCCGGAAGTCCTCCTCACAGGTCCTTGTCGGCAGGCCACGTGTCCCGAGAAAGAAAATGGCCGCTTGTGTCCTTTTATAGCTACCTAGCATGCCGTCCCAGTGCTGAGTGTCCATGGGTAGGTCACTTGGCATTGTGGGTAGGTAGGTCATTGTGAATGTAAACAAACAGTCACTTTCTGTAATATTTCTAATGTCCTTGGGATAGAAAATAACTGGAGTCAATTTCCCATATAGACCACTAGATGGTGCTAAATACTAAATGATAACACTGCTCATAGATTAACATTTCATTATATTAGCAGGCAAAAATACCAGTGCTACAGATGCATATAGTACAGCAGTCATGAGTACAACATAAAGCACTAGACATGTGCTCAATTAAATATTTTGTTTCGAAATTTAGTTTTTTTATTGATTTGTTATCGTTAAAAAATGCATTTGTCCAATATAATTAAGGTTGAATCTGTCATTGAAGGCTTATGGTGTCTTTTGAATGTTCTTAAAAGATTCGACAGAGCAGCTAAACTGTACGACGCCGCAATCGTACATTTCAAGTTGAATGTTCCGCCTACAAGCTATAGTAGAATTCTAATGTTGTAGGACACTAGTAATAATTATATTTATCTATTATTATTACTAGTCAACCAACATTAGAATTCTTCTATAGCCTATGGGCGGAGCATTTGACCATAAATGTCCGCTCCCGGCGACTGCTTCATCGAATCTTCATGTCGAATCTTTTCTCTCTATGTCGAATAATATTGGACTAATAGAGTTAGGTTAGGCACTGTCGACCTTTTTCGCTATTGTCTCTATAATGTCTAATCTTTTCTCTCTGTCGAATAGGGATGGGCTGGGTGTTCGAATCGGCTTGTGGGCCGTTTGCACCATATTCGCGTGGCACGAACGGCCCACAATGCACTGCGCCATCGTAGTGCATTGCTGGCTGATGATTTGCCAAGCATGCACTGTGACCCAGCATGCTTGGCCAATCATAGCGCCGGCAGCGAGGAGAGCCATAATTGGCCACAGGCAGGATGCCTGTGGCCAATTATTGCTCAGGAGGTTTAGTACACGCCCCACACTATATAAGGCCGCCTGCGCGGCGGCCTTGTGTAGTGTGTTGCGGCGTTTATAGAGAGAAGGATGGGCAGGGGCAGTGTCTTCATTTCTTGTGATTGAACCTAGCGCAGTTACAGTGGGTGCATTGTGCCTCCTGCACAGTATACACCTGAAACTACCCCCAATCGCTGTAGTTGTTCTATTGCTATACCAAAGGCAGTTACAGTGGGTGTATTGTGCCCCCTGCACAGTATACACCTGAAGCTACCCCCCAATTGCTGTAGTTGTTCTGTTGCTATACCACAGACAGTTACAGTGGGTGTATTGTGCCCCCAATACAGTATACACCTGAAGCTTCCCCCAATTGCTGTAGTTGTTCTGTCGCTATACCACAGGCAGTTAAAGTGGGTGTATTGTGCCCCCAGTACAGTATACACCTGAAGCTACCCCCAATTGCTGTAGTTGTTCTGTCACTATACCAAAGGCAGTTATACCAAAGGCAGTTACAGTGGGTGTATTGTGCCCCCTGCACAGTATACACCTGAAGCTACCCCAAATTGCTGTAGTTATTCTGTTGCTATACCACAGACAGTTACAGTGGGTGTATTGTGCTCAATTAAATATTTTGTTTCGGAATTTAGTTTTCGTCCGAAAAATACATTTATTTACTTACTCCCGAAATTTGTTTTTATTTATTTCTTATCGTTAAAAAATGCATTTGTCCAATATAATTAAGGTTGAATCTGTCATTTGAAGGCTTATGGTGTCTTTTGAATGTTCTTAATAGATTCGACAGAGCAGCTAAACTGTACGACGCCGCAATCGTACATTTCAAGTTGAATGTTCCGCCTACAAGCTATAGTAGAATTCTAATGTTGTAGGACACTAGTAATAATTATATTTATCTATTATTATTACTAGTAAACCAACATTAGAATTCTTCTATAGCCTATGGGTGGAGCATTTGACCATAAATGTCCACTCCCGGCGACTGCTTCATCGAATCTTCATGTCGAATCTTTTCTCTCTATGTCAAATAATATTGGACTAATAGAGTTAGGTTAGGCACTGTCGACCTTTTTTGCTATTGTCTCTATAATGTCTAATCTTTTCTCTCTGTCGAATAGGGATGGGCTGGGTGTTCGAATCGGCTTGTGGGCCGTTTGCACCATATTCGCGTGGCACGAACGGCCCACGATGCACTGCGCCTTTGCAGTGCATTGCTGGCTGATGATTTGCCAAGCATGCACTGTGACCCAGCATGCTTGGCCAATCATAGTGCCGGCAGCGAGGAGAGCCATAATTGGCCACAGGCAGGATGCCTGTGGCCAATTATTGCTCAGGAGGTTTAGTACACGCCCCACACTATATAAGGCCGCCTGCGTGGCGGCCTTGTGTAGTGTGTTGCGGCGTTCATAGAGAGAAGGATGGGCAGGGGCAGTGTCTTCATTTCTTGTGATTGAACCTAGCGCAGTTACAGTGGGTGCATTGTGCCTCCTGCACAGTATACACCCGAATCTACCCCCAATCGCTGTAGTTGTTCTATTGCTATACCAAAGACAGTTACAGTGGGTGTATTGTGCCCCCTGCACAGTATACACCTGAAGCTACCCCCAATTGCTGTAGTTGTTCTGTTGCTATACCACAGACAGTTACAGTGGGTGTATTGTGCCCCCAATACAGTATACACCTGAAGCTACCCCCAATTGCTGTAGTTGTTCTGTCGCTATACCACAGGCAGTTAAAGTGGGTGTATTGTGCCCCCAGTACAGTATACACCTGAAGCTACCCCCAATTGCTGTAGTTGTTCTGTCACTATACCAAAGGCAGTTACAGTGGGTGTATTGTGCCCCCTGCACAGTATACACCTGAAGCTACCCCAAATTGCTGTAGTTATTCTGTTGCTATACCACAGACAGTTACAGTGGGTGTATTGTGCCCCCAAATACAATATACACCTGAAGCTACCCCCAATTGCTGTACTTGTTCTGTCGCTATACCACAAGCAGTTAACGTGGGTGTATTGTGCCCCCAATACAGTATACACCTGAAGCTACCCCCAATTGCTGTAGTTGTTCTGTTGCTATACCACAGGCAGTTACAGTGGGTGTATTGTGCCCCCTGCAAGTATACACCTTAAGCTACCCCCAATTGCTGTAGTTGTTCTGTTGCTATACCACAGGCAGTTACAGTGGGTGTATTGTGCCCCCCTGCACAGTATACATCTGAAGCTACCCCCATTGCTGGTGTTCTCATCTCCCGGCAGGCCATTAGTATGTCTGGAAGGCCAACAAGGAGAGGCAGACAGTCACGAGGCAATAAAAGAGGGCAAGCAGGCTCTTTGTCTCTGGTCGTGGACGCGGTGCATCATCATCAGCACGTGGCCATGGGACATGTTTGTCCTTTTTCTCGGCAGATGGACGTGTTGAGCCGCAACATGCCAAAGACTTGGTAGAGTGGATGACCAAGCCCTCCTCATCCTCCTCATCCTCTCTCACCCAGGCTCAGGGTACTGGCAAAGCTGCCAACGAGTCCTCTTCCCTCGTCTCAATGGCATCAGTCACTCCTTCCCTAGACCCACCATGTCCTCCTGAGGAGTCCCCCAAACTGTTTTACCACAGTGTTGGGTACATGCTCCAGGAGGATGCCCAGCGTTTTGAAGGCTCTGATGATGATACCCAAGTAGAGGAAGGCAGTAGCATGAGCCCAGATAGAGGGGATGCTCAAGAAGGACAGCAAACTGTCAGGCATGTTCCACCAGCTGCAGCATACTGCCAGGTTTGCTCCAGTGATGAAGAGGGAGGGGATGATGAGGTCGCTGACTCCAAGTGGGTGCCTGATAGGAGAGAGGAGGAGGAGGAGGCACATCTCCAATGAGGCAGGAATCCCTCCGGGGGCCAGCTTAAGGGCAGCACACCGACTGAATAACACTGCAGAGCTCCGCCTGTGCAGGGCGCTGCCTCTGTGCGTTATTCCAAAAGTTCTTTGGTGTGGGCCTTTTTTAAAACGAGTGCATCAGATCGCACCACTGCTATTTGCAACATATGTCTCAAGCGTATCTCGCGTGGCCAAAACATCAGCCACTTTGGCATCACATGCTTGACCTTAAAGACCCACACCAAAGAACATAGCAGACCTTTCCTTGCTCCTCATTAGCTGGGATCTTCAACCCCACTATACCTTCAGTCCTCTCTGAAAGTTGCACTGAGAGGAATGAAGGTGTAGAATTAGGTGTGTCACAGCCAAGTACTTGCGGGCACTCTGCTAGCAGTACACTGACGTCCAATTGTACCAGGCAAATTTCCCTACCCCAGCTGCTGGACCGTCAAAAGAAGTTCACTCCCAGCCTTTCACATGCCCAGCGGTTGAATGCTAGCTTGGCTAAATTGCTAGCACTTCAACTGCTGCCTTTTCAGTTGGTAGACTCTGCCCCCTTCCGTGAGTTTGTGCAATGTGCGGTTCCTCAGTGGCAGGTTCCCAAACGCAACTTTTTCTCACGGAAAGTGATTCCATCTCTCTACCGGCATGTGGAAGGCAATGTCCATGCCTCACTGGACAGGGCGGTCAGCCGTAAGGTGCATATTACCGCTGACTCATGGTCCAGCAGACATGGACAGGGATGTTACCTGTCTTTCACGGCGCATTGGGTGACTCTTCTGGCAGCTGGGAAGGATGCAGGACAAGGTGCAGTAGTTTTGGAGGTTGTTCCGCCACCACACCTACAAAATGCTACTACTGGTTGTGACAGACCTCTCTCCTCCACCCCCTCCTCTTCTTCTTCCTCCATGGCCTCTTCCTGTGCTTTGTCCTCGGATGCCATGCCGTGCTTGCAAAAAGATGCCATGCCATGCTTGCGCTGGTGTGCTTGGGGGACAGGAGCCACACTGGGGCAGAGGTTCTGTCAGCTGTACAGGCGCAGTCTGAGAAGTGGTTGACGCCACGGCAGCTTAAGCCAGGAATGGTGGTTTGCGACAATGGCACCAACCTCCTCTCCGCCCTCAGACAGGGACAACTGACCCATGTGCCCTGTGTGGCTCATGTCCTTAACTTGGTGGTGCAGCAGTTCTTGGGCAGGTACCCGGGCTTACAGAATGTCCTGAGGCAGGCCAGGAAAGTCTGTGTGCATTTCTGCCAATCATATAATGCCAGTGCTCGGCTGGCTGAGCTGCAAAATGAGTTGAACCTGCCCAAGAACTGCCTTATCTGTGACATGCCCACCAGGTGGAACTCAAAGTTGGTCATGCTGCAGCGGCTGCACATGCAGCAGAGGGCCATCAATGAGTACGTGTGCCACTACGGCACCAGGACAGGGTCAGGGGAGCTTGTTTTTTTCCCCATGCCAGTGGGCCATGATCAGGGATGCATGCACTGTCCTGTCACCATTTTAGGAGGCCACGAGGATGATGAGCAGTGACAGTGCATGCATCAGTGACACTGTACCTCTTATCCACCTGTTGGAGCACACGCTGTGTGGAATAATGGACAGGGCACTTGAGGCAGAACAGAGGCATGAAGAGGAGGACTTCCTTGCCTCTCAAGGCCCCCTTTATCCAGACAGTGTTCCTGCTGTCCCGCCGATCACACAGGAAGAGGACGAGGAGGAAGAGGATTGTGTCAGCATGGAGGTGGAGCCTGGCACTCAGCATCAGCAGCAGCAGTCTTTTAGGGATGATTTACAATCCCAAGAAACCCGTGGACTTGTACGTGGCTGGGAGGAGGTGGCTGCAGATCATGTCGTCCTTAGTGACCCAGAGGACTCCGGACCGAATGCCTCAGCTAACCTACGCTGCATGGCCTCCCTGATCCTGCAAAACCTGCAGAAGGATCCTCATATTCTTAGTATCAAGGAGAGGGATCATTACTGGCTGGCAACTCTCCTTGATCCACGGTACAAGGGTAAAGTTGCGGACTTTATCTTGCCATTGCAGAGGGAGCAGTGGATGAGACATCTCCGGGAGGCCTTGCAGAAAGGTCTGTGCAACGTGTTCCCAGAGACTGGGAGGTTACAAACTCCTGGTGCTGGACAACGTGTTGCTGAGGCTCCGGTAAGTCACAGAAGGAGCGGTGGAGAAGGTGGCTGTCTGACTGATGCGTTCAGACAATTTTTTAGTCCGCAGCCCCAAGGTATGATCGGTTCCAGCAACCATCGCCAGCGTCTGATATACATGGTGCAGGAATACCTAGGCGGCAAGGTCAGACTTGGACACCTTTCCCACCGAAAATCCTCTGGGTTACTGGGTCATGAGGATGAATAAGTCTTGGATCACCACCAGCTACCAGGCACCTGAAGTTGATGTAACCGAATATTTTTTTTTGAAATGTCACATCCCTTCAAGACTGCCTATGCTGATGCTGAGTGACTATTCTGTTATGTTGACTGACTATCCTCTTCCTCCTCAATGATCCTGCTGATAGCTTGGAAGAACATTTTTGGTTTTGGGCGCCGCCACCAGTGGCTAAGGCCCAATTTTTCAGCCCCTGTTTACCAGGGTCATGTAATTACAATTGTTGATGCAATGCTTTGCAGCAGGGCTCATTCCTGCACTCCAACTAGAGTTTCTGTGAGGTGTTGTAGTGTTGTGGCACCAGTGCCTAAGGCCCAATTTTTCAGCCCCTGTTTAACAGGTGCATGTAATTACAATTCTTGATATAATATTTCACAGCAGGGCCCGTTCCAGAGCCCACTGAGAGTAACTGTGAGGACTTACAGTGTTGTGGCACCAGCACCACCACCACCACCAAAGGCCCAATTTTTCTACCACTGTTCAACAATGGCATGTAATTACAATTCTTGATATAATAGTTCACAGCAGGGCGTTCCAGCGCCCACCAAGAGTCACTTTGAGGGCTTACAGCGTTAACTTGTGGCAACACCAACACCTTAGGGCCAAATTTCTGCAGAGCATATAGGGCAGACCCCTACTTTCAAACATCCAACTTACAAAGTCTTCTACTTGCAAACGGAAGGAGACAACAGGAAGTGAGATGAAAAAAGACGGACGGCCAACAAAAATTATACAGGGGTGATAACCCTTCCCTATGTTTTCCAAAAAGCTTAAAAATAGATTTTTTTGACTGGAGCTACACTTTAAAAATGTGCCAGTTCAAAATTACAAACAGATTCTACATAACAGAACAAACCTACACAGTCCCTGTCTTGTTTGCACCGCCTGTATACTGCTGTTCAGAGTATATAGGGCCTGGGGGCCCCACGCCTTTCCTTTTTTTAATTTAGGTACGGGGTTCCCCTTAATATCCATACAAGACCCAAAGGGGCTGGTAATGGGCTGGGGTAGGGGGGGGGGGGTGATGGGGTAGCCATGCCATTTTTCTCAATGATTTTCATCCATATTGCCGGGACCAGACATTACATTAAATCCGCAAGCAGTTTTAAATTACTTTTTTTTTTCCGTGCAGGGACTGTTCTAAACAAGGGAAACATGTGCCACTTCACAGGCATACTATAGACACCCCCAGGCACTATATTTAAGGGAATATTTCACATTTTTTTTCACTTTAACCACTTGACCACTGGGCACTTAAACCCCCTTAATAACCAGACCAATTTTCAGCTTTCGGTGCTCTCACACTTTGAATGACAATTACTCAGTCATACAACACTGTACCTATTTGAAATTGTTGTCCCTTTTTTCACACAAATAGAGCTTTCTTTGGTGGTATTTAATCACCGTTGTTTTATTTTTTTTGCGCTATAAAAGAAAAAAGACCGAAAATTCTGTAAAAAAAATGCATTTTTCTTAGTTTGTGTTATAAAATTTTGCAAATTAGTAATTTTTCTTCATATATTTTGGCCAAAATTTATACCCCTACATATCTTTGGTAAAAATAACCCAAATCGGTGTATATTATTTGGTCTTTGTGAAAGTTAGAGAGTCCACAAGCTATGGTGCCAATCTCTGAAAATTGATCACACCTGAAGTACTGACAGCCTATCTCATTTCTTGAGACCCTAACAAGCCAGGAAAGTACAAATACCCCCCAAATGGCCCCTTTTTGGAAAGTAGACATTCCAAGGTATTTAGTAAGATGCATGATGATTTTTTTGAAGTTGTAATTTTTTCCCACAATTCTTTGAAAAATCAAGATTTTCTTTTTTCTTTTTTTTCTTCACAAAATTGTTATATTAGCAGGTTATTTCTCACACACAGCATATGCATAGCACAAATTACACCCCAAAACGCATTCTATTACTCCTCCTGAGTATGGCGATACCACATGTGTGAGACTTTTACACAGCGTGGCCACATACAGAGGCCCAACATTCAGGGAGTGCCATCAGGCATTCTTGAAGCATAAATTACAAATATAATTTCTTGACTACCTCTTACACTTTTGAAAACCCTGGAGAACCAGGACAATGGAAACGCCCCAAAAATGACCCCATTTTGGAAAGAAAACAACCCAATGTATAATCTATGAGGCATATTGAGTCTTTTGAACATGTCATTTTTTGGGAAAATGTGTAAAGAAAATGAAACCACATTTTTTTTTTTACACAACGTTGTCCATTTACACAACATTTCAAACGCATAACATGTACATGCCAAAAATTACACCCCAAAATCGATTCTCCTACTCCTCCTGAGTATGGCGATACCACATGTGTGAGACTTTTCCACAGCGTGGCCACATACAGAGGACCAACATGCAGGGAGCGCCGTCAGGTGTTCTAGGGACATAAGTTTCCAACCTAATTTGACTACCTATTACACTTTTGTGAGGCACTATAGTGGCATGGATGAGCATGAATTGGGATAGATGAGCCATGGATGGGGATGGCTGAGCATGAATGAGTATGGATGGGTACGGCTGAGTATGGATGGGTATAGAGGGGATGGCTGGGTACGGCTGAGTATGGCTGGGTATAACTGAGTACGATTGAGTATGGCTGGGTACGGCTGGGTATGGCTAATTATGGATGGGGTGGATGGGATGGCTGTGGATGGATGGATGGATGAGTATGCCGCGTATGGATGAGGATGGATAGATGGGTATGCAGAGTATGGATGGATGGGTATGCAGAGTATGGATGGCTGGGAAGGTAAAGTATGGCTGGGTATGCTAAGTATGGCTGGGTATGCAGGGTATGGCCGGGTATGCAGGGTATGGCCGGGTATGCAGAGTATGGTCGGGTATGCAGAGTATGGCAGGGTATGCAGAGCATGGCCGGGTATGCAGAGCATGGACGGGTATGCAGAGTATGGATGGGTATGCAGAGCATGCAGAGTATGGATGGGTATGCAGAGTATGGACGGGTATGCAGAGTATGGGCGGGTATGCAGAGTATGGCTGGGTATGCAGAGTATGGACTGGTATGCAGAGCATGCAGAGTATGGAGGGGTATGCAGAGCATGCAGAGTATGGACAGGTATGCAGAGCATGCAGAGTATGGGCGGGTATGCAGAGTATGGGTGGGTATGCAGAGTATGGGCGGGTATGCAGAGTATGGACGGGTATGCAGATTATGGGCGGGTATGCAGAGTATATAGAGTATGGCTGGGTATGCAGAGTATGGACGGGTATGCAGAGCATGGACGGGTATGCAGAGCATGCAAAGTATGGACAGGTATGCAGAGCATGCAGAGTATGGACGGGTATGCAGAGCATGCAGAGTATGGGCGGGTATGCAGAGTATGGGCGGGTATGCAGAGTATGGACGGGTATGCAGAGTATGGACGGGTATGCAGAGTATGGACGGGTATGCAGAGTATGGATGGGTATGCAGAGCATGCAGAGTATGGACGGGTAGGCAGAGTATGGACGGGTATGCAGAGCATGCAGAGTATGGACGGGTATGCAGAGCATGGCTGGGTATGGCTGGGTATGGCTGGGTATGCAGAGTATGCAGAGTATGGACGGGTATGCAGAGCATGCAGAGTATGGGCGGGTATGCAGAGTATGGGCGGGTATGCAGAGTATGGGCGGGTATGCAGAGTATGGACGAGTATGCAGAGTATGGACGGGTATGCAGAGTATGGGCGGGTATGCAGAGTATGCAGAGTATGGACGGGTATGCAGAGTATGGATGGGTATGCAGAGCATGCAGAGTATGGACGGGTAGGCAGAGTATGGATGGGTATGCAGAGCATGCAGAGTATGGACGGGTAGGCAGAGTATGGACGGGTATGCAGAGTATGCAGAGTATGGACGGGTATGCAGAGTATGGATGGGTATGCAGAGCATGCAGAGTATGGACGGGTATGCAGAGTATGGATGGGTATGCAGAGCATGCAGAGTATGGATGGGTAGGCAGAGTATGGACGGGTATGCAGAGCATGCAGAGTATGGCTGGGTATGCCGAGTATGGCTGGGTATGGCTGGGTATGCAGAGTATGGCTGGGTATGCAGAGTATGGCTGGGTAGGCAGAGTATGCAGAGTATGGCTGGGTATGCAGAGTATGGCTGGGTATGGCTGGGTATGCAGAGTATGGTTGGGTAGGGCTGGGTATGCAGAGTATGGCTGGGATCGGTGAGCAGGGATGGATGTCTCCCTGAGCAGGCTGTGGGCACTACACATGCAGCCCACAGCGCTGCTGCCACCGATCTCTCCCCTCTCCGCTCACACTGGACGGAGAGGGGAGGGAGGAACCGGAAACTCACGCCGGTTTGTTGACATGTGATCGCGCCGTCATTTGGCGGCGCGATCACGTGGTAGACGGCCGCGATCAGCGGCCGTTCACCACGATCCGAGGACCTGGCGGTCACGGAAGTTCTTGGGTGGGCGCGCGAGAGTTCTCAGGGGGCGCGCGAGAGCGGAATTTGGGGAGGACGTCCATGTACGCCCTCCCAGAGTTAACAAACCGCCCTGTAGCCGTCATTCGGCTATGGGCCGGTTGTTAACTGGTTAAGCGTCATTAAAATCAGTGCTCCCGAAAAAACGGCCATTTAAAAAAAAAAATTATTTGCATTGATGTCCCAGTGGGGCAGGACCTGGGTCCCCAAACCATTTTTATGACAATAACTTGCATATTAGCCTTTAAAATTAGCACTTTTGATTTAGAACGTTCGAGTCCCATAGACTTTAACGGGGTTCTAAAGTTCGTGCAAATTTTAGGTCCGGTGCGAACCGAACCGGGGGGGGGGGGGTGTTGTTCGGCTCATCCCTAATGTTGAATATTTTCTCTCTATGTAGAATAATCTTGAACTAATAGAGCTAAGGTTAGACACATTCGACCACAGATCCGATGGACACAGATCACTATTGTCAGCGTCATGTTGAATCTCCTATCTATATCCAACTGTTATCACAACGAAAATGAAAATAAAGCATTTGTTTATGTCGGATCTTTCAGTTTTCGGATTCTGCACGTTCGTTATCGTTTGTTAAAACAATAACAAAAATACCCAAAATTCGGACGAAAATGCATTCAGATGAAAACTAATGCACATGTCTATAAAGCACAGAATGCAAAGTGCGGTCAGTGAGGATCAGGTTATGAACATTACTGGATAAGAGTATGATATGTACAACATTCACACAGAATATTCTTTTGGGCCAATCAAATCACTATCAATATTTATCAGTCATAGAGAAATGATCTAGCCTGACAATGGGTATAATTGGGATCTGTACATTTTTTCTTTTTATGAGCAGAGCTGATATTAACAGACTACATTGCTAAGCTGAGAAGTTGAGGATATCAAGACGTTGATGGGTGGTTTTGTTCTCTTACTATTTATGTTACTATTTACTTATATTACTATTAATGTTTATAACTTCATTTTAAGCATTCAGTTTCTCCTTTTCAATAAAATATTTTAATTTTTTTTAGAAACCAATGAAACTATCACCAATGACACAAATGATTTCATAAAAAGCATAACAAGATACTATTGGGATGACATTCCTGCTTATTATAATTCCTATAACCATCTATCAAACTGCAATCAGTCCCTCCTCTATGGGGTGAAGAGAGCTCTGGAAATCTCCCCCGCTGAGTCCATCATTTGGGTTTATACAGCTGGTTCCATGACAGATTACAATGACAATCAGCTCCTGTCTGATGTTCATACATTGCTGGAGGAAAAGAAGTCCCAAGTAAGAGTCTTCCATGTAAAGTCATATATCGTCTATGTACAGTCATGGCCAAAAATATTGGCACCCCCTGCATTTCTGTTAGATAATGCACCACTTCACCCAGAAAATTGTGGCAATGATACATGTTTAGACATTCTCATGTTTATTTCTTTTTTGTTGTATTGGTATGACAGAAAAAGTGGAGAAACAAAAAGCCAAATCTGACACATTCCACATAAAGCTCCAAAAAAGGACTGGACAACATTATTGGCACCCCCAATTTAATATATGGTAGCACACCCCTTAGAAAAAAAAATAACTGAAATCAATGGCTTCCTGTAACCATCAATGAGTTTCCAAAACCTCTCTACTGGAATTTTGGACCTCTCTTCTTTCGCCAACTGTTCCAGATCTCTCAGATTGGAAGAGTTCCTTTTACCAACTGCTGTTTTGAGATCTCTTCACCGTGCTCTATGGGGTTTAGATCTGGACTCATTGCTGGCCAGTTCAGTACTCTACAGCTTTTTGTCTTAAACCATTTCTGGGTGAATTTTGACATGTGCTTTGGGTCATTGTCCTGCTGTAAGACTCATGACCTCTGATGGAGACCCAACTATCTGACACTAGGCCCTACATTGCACCCCAGAATTCTTTGGTATTCTTCAGATTTCATAATGCCATGCACATGGCCAAGATATCCAGTGCCTGAAATAGCAAAGTATCCCCCAAAACATCAGTGAACCTCCACAGTGTGAGACTCTAGGGACAATATTCTTTTTGCTAAAGGCCTTATTTATTTTTCTGAAAACAGTCGAAAGATGGGCTTTACCGAAAAGCTGTTATTTAGTTTCATCTGTCCACAGTACATTCACCCAAAAAGATTTTGGCCTTCTCATGTACAGTTTGGCAAACTCCAATTTGGCTTTTTTATGTTTCTATGTCAGTAGTGGTGTCCTCCTGGGCCTCTTACCATAGCGTCCCTTTTTAATTCAGATACCGATGTATAGTGCGAGCGGACACAGTTGTATCCTGTGCCTGAAGGCCAGCTAGAATTTGTCTGGAAGTTGATCAAGGTTCTATCCACCATTTAAAAATCCTTCATTTAAATCTTTGATCATTTTTTCTCTTTTGAACACGTTCAGGGAGATTAGCTACTGTGCCATGGCCTGGAATCTTCTTGACAATGTTGCACACAGTGCACACATGAACATTAAAGCCCCATACACACTATCAGTTTTTCCTTCAGATTTACCAAAACCATATAATATAAGGGTCAAACCTTAGGTCAATTTGTATGCAATCAGGCCGGCCCTTGCACTACATGGTTTTGGTAATCCTGAAGGAAAAACTCAGCAGAAAAACGAATAGTGTGTATGGGGCTTAAGATCTCTGGAGATGAACGTGTAACCTTGAGATTGTCCACAAATTTGTTCCCAAATCCTCAGACAATTTTTTGCTGCTCTTTCTCTTCTCCACACAAGACACACAACAGAAAGGTTGAGTCAATTTTTCCACCATTTTAACTGGTTGCCGTTGTGATTTCTATATGCTCAGCCCCTGTTAATTGATACAGGTGAGTTTAATTACAAATTACAGGAGCATCACAAACTTGGAATGAAACTATTTCTTACAATTTAGAGAAGGTGACAATAATTTTCTCCAGTCCATTTTTGGAGTTTTGCTTGAAATGTGTCAGATTTGGCTTTTTGTTTCTCCACTTTTTTGTGTCATACTTATACAAAGAAAATACATAAAAATAAGAGTGCCTAAACATTTATAATTGCAACAATTTTCTGAGTGAAGTGGTGCATTATCTGACAGAATTCAGGGATGCCAAGATTTTTGGCCATGGCTGTATCTCTAAACCATTTAAACATTTTATTTTTCTCTACAGGTTTATTTTCTGTGGTACCCATGGTGGAGTTATATGCAGAGTGATTCCCAGCGTGATGCTTTAAAAAACATTTCATCTCTTAGTTATGGAGAAGTGATTCCTATGGATTATACTGATAATTATAAGGTAAGAATCATATTAGAATCATAGTTTAAGTGAAGGTCAGAAATATGTTGGTGGTGGACACTTTATGTATGGGGCTCAATTTCAATTATACTGTATACATCTGTAGACTGCTGTAGAGATGATATTTTACAATGATCTGAACTGTCATGGGCTCCGTTCAGCAGGGGTTGGGTGAACTTTAAATAAGTTCAGATGCCAAACTTCAACCTAAACCCCATTTAAATCAATGGAAGCCACATTTGTCAAATAAAAAATGCCCATTTTCTGGGCTAATAAGAAAGGTAGTGTCAAAAATATCACAGGGATAGACACTTCCCTGGGGAACATGTACCAATGCAAAAAAAAAATGTATTTAAAAAAATAATAATTCTGTGAGCACCAGTGATTTTTTTTTTTAAATGCTTAAATTGAATCATTAAAAATGTCCACATCTTTAACCCTTTTTATGCCTACTGTATGTTTAAAAAATAATGTTAGGCCTGAAGTTTGCATAAACTCCCAAAAGATTATATATTTAACCGCTTCAATACCCACCCATAGTCATATGACGCCCACAAGGTGGATCTCCCATCCTGGGTGGGCGTCATATGATGTCCTCCCATTCCCGGCCGCCTAGGGGGCGTGTGCGCCGCCGGCGTCGCTCGGGACCCGGTGTACGCGATGTCCGCCGTGCACCCGCGATTGCCCAGGAAAACAGCAGGACTGTGGAGCTGTGTGTGTAAACACACAGCTCCACGTCCTGTCAGTGGAGAGGAGACTGATGGTGTGTTTCCAGTACAGAGGAACACCAATCGGTCTCCTCCCCTTGTGAGTCCCTTCCCCCCACAGTTAGAATCACTCACATAGGGAACATATTAACCCCTGCATCGCCCCCTGGTGTTAACCCTTTCCCTGCCAGTCACATTTACACAGTAATCAGTGCAATTTTATAGCAACAATTGCTGTGTAAATGTGAATGGTCCCAAAAATGTGTCAAAAGTGTCCGAAGTGTCCGCCGCAATGACGCAGTCATGAAAAAAAATCGCAGATCCCCGCCATTACTAGTAAAAAAAAAAACAATAAACAATAAATCTATCCCCTATTTTGTAGACGCTATAACTTTTGCGCAAACCAATCTATGTACTATTATTGCGATTTTTTTTACCAAAAATATGTAGAAGAATACGTATCAGCCTAAACTGAGTAAAAAATTTGTGTTAAAAAAAAAAAATGGGATATTTATTATAGCAAAAAGTTAAAAATATTGTGTTTTTTTTTTCAAAATTGACGCTCTTCTTTTGTTTATAGCGCAAAAAATACTACCAAAAGAAAGCTCTATTTGTGGGGAAAAAAAGGACGTCAATTTTGTTTGGGTGCAACGTCGCAGCAGCTACAAATACTGCAGCGGCTGACTTTTAATATTAGGACACTTACCTGCCCAGGGCCCCCTCGATGTCCTCACCCAAAGCCGATCTTTCTCTCGGCTCCCAGCTGCAGGTGCCGCCATCTTCAGTAAGGGAATCAGAAAGTCAACCCTTGCAGCTTCACAGCCTGGTTCCCTACTCCGCATGTGCGAGTCTCCCAGCTGTCTTCTGGGACCTCCCAGAAGGCAGCGGGGGCGGAGGATGGACCAGACATGGCGTAGATCACCGCAAAATCTGCAGTGATCTATCGCCGGAAGTGGGAGAAAATACCTGTATTAGACAGGTATCTGCTCCTCCCTCCCCCCTGAAAGGTGCCAAATTTGACACCGGAGGGGGGGGGGGGGCGGAAAAGCAGAAGTTCCATTTTTTGGTGGAACTCCGCTTTAAGCAGATACCCTAGAGAATAAAATAGTGGTAGTTCCAATTTTTTATGTCACATGATATTACCGCAAAGGTCGAGGAAATGCAAAATTTCTGTGAAAAATACACTAGAGTTAATTTTAGGGCACACAAATGCAATACATTACCATGAGATGAGGTTGCACCAAGTAAACAGACACCCAAAACGTCAAACCTTAAATGCACCTGTGAAATGGCGACAAACTTCTGTACCCTTTATTTTCTATCCGTGACACTTTGATAAAAGCCCCCGATAGGTCATCAGTTTAGTGTTACAGAGGAGAGCTGTGCTAGAATTATTGCTCTCATTCTGACGTGTGCTGGCAGTGCCCCAGCTGCGTTGGTGACCTCTTCCTCCTCCTCTGCCTTCGCCTTGTGCTTCCACCGTACCCCCGCTGTCAGGTAGGAATGCCACCAGCAGCGCGTCTTCCAGCGTGCACTTGTACTCGCGCATCTTACCATCACGCTCCAGTGAGGGAATTAAGGACGGTACGTTGTCCTTGTAACGGGGATCCAGCAGCGTGGCCACCCAGTAATCAGCACCAGTTAAAATGTGGGCAACTTGGCGGTCATTGCGGAGACACTGCAGCATGTAATCGCTCATGTGTGCCAGGCTGCCCAGAGGCAAGGAAAAGCTGTCCTCTGTGGGAGGTGTATCGTCTGTGTCCTCTGTATCCCCCCAGCCACGCATCAGTGATGGACATGAGCTGGTCTGGGTGCCACCCTGCTGTGAACATGGTTCCTCCTCCTTCATCTCCTCCTCATCCTCCACCTCGTCATCCTCCAGAACTGTGCCCTTGCTGGACAATTGTGTACCTCTCGTATACCCTCGTAGCCACTTGTGAATGACTGCCCTGAAAGCCTTGGAAATGATCCCTCTTCCTCCTCCTCCTCCTCATCCTGTGCCACATCCTCTTCCATCATCGCCTGAATCGTTTTTTCAAGGAGGCATAGAACTGGGATAGTAACGCTGAGAATGGTGTCATCGGCACTGGCCATGTTGGTGGAGTACTCTAAACAGCACAACAAGGCACACAGGTCTCGCATGGAGGCCCAGTTATTGGCGGTGAAGTGGTGCTGTTCCGCAGAGCGACTCACGCGTTTGTGCTGCAGCTGAAACTCCACTATCGCCTGCTGCTGCTCGCACAGTCTGGCAAGCATGTGCAAGGTGAAGTTCCACCTTGTGGGCACGTCACATATGAGACAGTGAGCGGGAAGGCCGAAGTTACGCTGCAGCGCTGACAGGCGAGCAGCAGCAGGGTGAGAACGCCGTAAGTGTGCACAGACGGCCCGCACTTTCTGCAGCAGCTCTGGCATATGGGGGTAATTTTTAAGGAAACTCTGGACCACCAAGTTCAGCACATGCGCCAGGCAAAGGATGTGCGTCAAACCGGCTAGGCCCAGAGCTACTACGAGATTTCACCCATTATCGCACACCACCAGGCCAGGCTTGAGGCTCACTGCCACCAACCACTCATCGGTCTGTTGTTCCATGTCCCTCAACAACTCCTGTGCTGTGTGGGGTTTTTCCCCCAAACAGGAAAGTTTTAAAATTGACTGCTGTCGTTTACCCCTTGCTGCGCTGAAGTTGGTGGTGAAGGTGTTACGCTGACGAATAAGGAGGCTGTAGAGGATGACGAAGCGGAGTAGGAGGAGTTAGCAAAAGGAGGCAAACGGAAGTGCCCTGCAATCCTCGGTGGTGGAAGGACATGCGCCAAACTGCTATCCGCCTCAGGCCCAGCCGCCACTGCAATTACCCAGTGTGCTGTTAGGGAGATATAATGTCCCTGACCGTGCTTACTGGTCCACGCATTCATAGTTAGGTGGACCTTGCCACAGATGGAGTTGCGCAGTGCACACCTGATTTTGTCCCCCACTTGGTTGTGCAGGGAAGGGTTTGCTTGCCTGGAAAAGTAGTGTCAGCTTTGCATGATGTACTGTGGGACAGCCAATGCCATCAGACTTTTAAATCTCTGCATCTCCACCAGACGGAATGACAGCATTTCAAAGGTGAGGAATTTTGAAATGCTGGCATTCAGGGCCAGGGATCGCGGGTGGCTAGGGGGGTACTTCCTCTTCCGCTCCAGTGTTTGGGAGATAGAGAGCTGAACGCTTCCATGGGACATTGTGGAGATGGTTGGTGACCCAGGTGGTAGTGTTGCTGGCAGATCCTCTGTTTGCGGGTTGGCAGTGTAGTATATTATATCTAATATATATATATATATATACATATATATATATTATATATATACATATTTATTATATGTAGTGTTTTTATTTAGGCATTCTAAAGACAAGTTTATTCTAGGCATGCCACTTTGGTAGCTGTTAATCTAATTGCGCATGTTAAAAGAGGGTTTGTTGGTCAAAGGACAAATGGCCAGGCCAGACTTACTCCATATATGAAAGGGAACAGATAATGATTATCTTAATCTAATCAGTATTCACACATGTCAAAGGGGGAATATGCAAGAATGTAAATTGGGGCAGCTTTATAATTACAACTATTCACAGCTTGGGGTTGTCTCCTGTCACTCTGAAAGACCGGGGCAGATCAAAGCAAATTGCTCAACTATTCAGAGTATTTGAGAAGACAGGCAGGTTGTCAGCTAGTCTAGAGAAAGATGGTCTGAGAGAAGGTTCTGTATCCATGAAGGCATAGGTACAAGAGGAAATATTCGTTGTCATGAACTCTGTTGGATTTTGTCGTCTGTAAGAATGTTCTGTTTTGGAAGCCAATAAAGTGTTTCTCTCTGGGAGAATCGGGTTTTGCTGCGGGGAGACAATACTTTTACTAATAACTACAAACCATCTACGAGGAACTATATATATTAGATCACTACAGGCAGGTGTCACTGTCACTACAGAGGTGGATGAAGAGGCCGAGACTGCAGCAGAAGAGGAAGCAGGAGGAGCCAGAGACCTTTCTTGGTTTTTGAGGTGTCTACTCCACTGCGTCTTATGCTTTGCACTTAGATGCCTGGTCATGCAGGTTGTGCTCAGGTTGAGAACGTTTATGCCTCGCTTCAGGCTCTGATTGCACAGCATGCAAACCAATCGTGTCTTGTCATCAGCACATTGTCTGAAGAACTGCCATGCTAGGGAACTCCTTGGACCTGGCTTTGGTGTTCTCGGTCCTGTGCTGTGTTGGGCAGTAGCAGGCGTACTGTCTAGGGGACGGACGCTCCGCTTTTGCACCCTGCTCCCTCTTCTGCTGTGCTGGTGGCTCTGTGCAACCACCGTCTCTTCCTCCGAACTGCACTGGTCACCTGCATGACGTTAATTACATGTGGGGTCAAGGACCTCATCGTCCTCCACATCATCTTCCACCCAGTCTTCACCCCTGCCCTCCTTGTCGGTGTGCACAATGGCGAAAGCAGCAACAGTTGGCACCTGTGTTTCGTCATCATCCGAGACGTGCTGCGATGGTCCTCCCATGTACTCATCATGAAACATAAGTGGTTGGGCATCGGTGCACACAATCTCTTCCACTTCTGGGGCAGGGCTAGGTGGATGGCCCTGGGAAACCCTGCTAACAGAGTCATCAAAAAGCCGAAGAGACTGCTGCATGATTTGGGGCTCAAACTGCTTGGCTGATTTGCAAGGGGATGAGGTGAAAGACTGATGGACATCGGCTGCAGGTGCCAACTCTGATCTTTCATCAGGAGACTGGGTGGGAGACAATGTGAAGGAACCGGAGGCACTGTCAGCAACCCAATCTACTATCTCCTGTACTTGTCCTGGCCTCAACGTTCGTACAGCCGAATTAGGCACGACCAAATATCGCTGCAGGCTCTGTCGCCTACTCGCACCTGAGGAAGGTGTTTCACTTGTGCGTGTAGCTGGCACAGATCGACCACGTCCTCTCCCTGCAACAGGAGCTCCACCAGCAGCACTACAACCGGGGCCACGTCCCTTCTTTGACGTTCTCCTCATATTTCTCAAATTTAGGATCTTGCTCTAAATGGGTGTTTTTAGAATAGCAGAGTAGAGCAACAGTATATAAAGGGTGTATCTAACACCTACAGATATGCAGAAAATGCTATTCAAAGAAAAAAAATTTGCCCTAAAAATGTTTTTTTGAATAGCACAATAGAAAAACCTTATCTAAATTGTGTATCTCACACCTACAGATATGCATAAAACACTGCAAAATATTTTTTTCCCCAAAATGGGTGTTTTTGGAATACCAGAATACACCAACAGTATCTAAAGTGTATATCTCACATAACATATGCAGTGCTGGTGCATTGAGCTTGCATAAAATGCCCGCCGATGCTAACCTAACTAACAGATGGATAAAAGTTATCTTTTCTCTGGCACTGGGCTTAGGGCAGTGTAAAAAGACTGTGCACTGCACCCACACAAGAAAATCAAGATAGATCGCTGAGTAATTAGAATAGATTTCTGAATCAGGACTCCTATCTAATTATCTCCCCAAAAGCAGCAGCAGCAACCTTTCCCTACACTATCTATAGCAGAGTGACGTGCTGTGCTGTGTGCCTCTAGCTTATATAGAGGCTGGGTCACATGCTGCACTGGCCAATCACAGCCATGCCATTAGTAGGCATGGCTGTGATGGCTTTTAAGGGCACACAATTTAAACTAATGTTGATTGGCTGCCCTGCAGCTTTTTAAAATGTGCCATTACATTGCCGAACACCGAACTCGAACCCGAACATACAGTAAATTAATTTACAGTTCGAGTTTGCTCAACCCTACTCAGGACCTCGGACTGGGCCGAAGGTTTACCTTCCAACAAGACAATGACCCTAAGTACACAGCTAAAATAACAAAGGAGTGGCTTCACAACAACTCTGTGACTGTTCTTGAATAGCCCAGTCAGAGCCCTGACTTAAACCCAGCATCTCTGGAGAGACCTAAAAATGTCTGTCCACCAATGTTTACCATCCAACCTGACAGAACTGGATAGGATCTGCAAGGAGGAATGGCAGAGGATCCCCAAATTCAGGTGTGAAAAACTTGTTGCATCTTTCCCAAAAAGACTATTGGCTGTATTAGATCAAAAGGGGCTTCTACTAAATACTGAGCAAAGGGTCTGAATACTTAGGACCATGTGATATTTCAGTTTTTCTTTTTTAATAAATCTGCAAAAATGTCAACAATTCTGTGTTTTTCTGTCAATATGGGGTGCTGTGTGTACATTAATGGGGAAAAAATGAACTTAAATGATTTTAGCAAATGGCTGCAATATAACAAAGAGTGAAAAATTTAAGGGGGTCTGAATACTTTCCGACCCCACTGTATGATTATGTGTCTCTTATGACCATGCTATATATGTACATTTATGCGCAACACTATGACCCATATATTTACATTTATACACTTTCCATGTTAATAAACAGAGATGAGGCTGGGGAACTGATATGTTTTTATCTATATGTAGTGCTGGTATTTTTTCCTATTAATGCTTTATAATGTAAGTCTATGAGCAGTGTTAGTATTTGGCAACCAATACAGGAAATGGACTCTGATTATTTTCTTTTCTATAGTATTAACAATATGACAGGAAGTGACTGTTATTTACATTTTTTGCAATGACCTACCTACCCAGAATGCCAGGTGACCTACCCATGATCACCCTGTACTGAACTGCATGCTGGGTAGGCTATAAAAGGACCCGTGCGGCCATTTTCTCTCTCTTCTGGATACATGACCTGCCTGTAAGGACATGTGAGGAGGTCTCCAGAGAGCGCGACCTACAGCCACTGAGGAGTAGAACAGTCAAAGACTCTGCCTGTTACCTGATTGCTGGAGAGACTGTGTGACCAGATCAGGAAGTTTTCAGAGACACCTGTCGCAACCATCAGAGGGCCCCGGTTCATCTTGCGGAGCGGTGTGACAGAGCCGGCCAGTGAGAAGCAAGACTAAGACCAGCGGAGCTGTTCAATTCTTTCAGACCCAGTCTGGTGAGAGGGCTGTTGCCCACAGTTTCTTACGCACTTTCATACACCTAGACTTTAACACAGTGTTGCTGGGACCTGTAGTCCCACGGAGGAGACTCTAATAAAGACTAAGTTTAAGCAGGCCTCAAGCCTATCCTTCACTTCACTAATTAACACTGTGTTATTTCAAAGCAATCACACCAGAGGTAATTGGTGCAAGTGGATTACACTACAGGAACAGTTCAAATATTCATCTCACGTTAACCCTTGTTATTCCACTATTGGATTACAATTTTTACAAACACAAATAGCTAGCAGAAGAAAGAAGACCAAAGACTGCATATCTCAATTGCAAAGCCTTGCATCCTATTAAAGTAGGGGGAGCTCCCTTGTAGTTGTGTTGTACCATAT
Source organism: Lithobates sylvaticus (assembly GCA_028564925.1). Taxonomy (NCBI): domain Eukaryota; kingdom Metazoa; phylum Chordata; class Amphibia; order Anura; family Ranidae; genus Lithobates; species Lithobates sylvaticus. The sequence goes on along the minus strand of CM053031.1, from coordinate 292,648,623 downwards.
TTATTGTTCACATTTCTGTATTCACCATAGTGAGCTGGAAGTAAGAAGGTGCCCAGAGTAAGAAATAGTCACTCTGAGCAGGTCTTCTAAGACAATCTGTTGTGTGCACCTACTGTGCTGTTACGTTATATTGATGTGACAGTGCAAATGTTGTAGCTACTACTTTACACTAACCCTAGTAAAAATACGTTCTTGCTTAAGTACTTTGGTGTGGAGTGTTGTTCCTTTTTCAGCAGGTGGAGCCATGGGTTACCCAGGTAATAACAAAGGTATACTGTTAATATATTGTATATTGTGGGGTTATCCTTCACCATTAGCTTCACACCAACATTGCACCACAGCTGTGTCAAGGCTACTGAGTCAAGTCAGTGGGGGTTTAATAGCAGCGTACAGGCCCAAACAAATTCAGCAGCTCCTTCGGGGGTCAGTGCCACATATATAATCTCACTGTTTGCTAAATCTCTCTCTTCTGTGAATGTCTCATAGTTCTGCATTGTGGGATTCATAGCTTATCTATATTACACAATCTCAAGACTGTGGGAATGCCCAACCCAGCACTCCTTGGTGGTTCCCAGGTCAGTATACGGAACTCTAAGGTCTGGGCTAATCCAGAGTCATCTCAATAGAGACCACTGGACAAATTCATGTAGGACAAGGCACCATTTATCATAACTCAATAGACATGTGCAATTAGTTTTGTACAAATCAAAAATTCCTACGAATTTCCGTCCATTCAGGAGGATCCGAAATACAAATTGCTATGCTTCCGAATTTTGTATGAAATAAGAAATTTCGTTTACGATTTTCAGATCCAAATTCCTAATGAACATTCGTAAGTGTTACAAAAAGTTAACAAATCTAAAAGTTAAAAACCCAGGAAGTCAGCACAGCGCAGGGATGGTGGGAGCCCATCATAATGATAAATTCATCATAACAAACATTCATAATTGTTCCGAAAAGTTAACGAACCTAACAAAAATTCGTATTTCGTACGAAATTTCGGACACAAATTACGAAATACAAATTAATTCTAATATGAAACGGAACGGAACGAAACGAAACAAATTTATTGACGGCGCACATGTCTATAACTCAATGGCATCTTTAGCCCTTGATGCACTAAGGTAGACTGTTACACCTGGGTGTGTATAGGAAATAAATGGGGGTTTTAACTATAGCAAAGGGTTTGTGCCCATAAATGTATTCCTTTATAAATGCTACGTGTTTTCTTTTTTAAATAATATGTTTTCTTTCTCTCTTTTTTTTTGCAGTTATATCGCTCATTGGCACTATTGTTGTCTAAACCTCTAAATTCATCTGTGCGCATCCTGAACATCAACAAAAAGTTCACTGACACAGATATTGATAAATATACTGACACTTTTAATGTTACAACTTCCTTATCATATTTACTGATCTTAGGGGATGAGTTATTCACTCTTAATTTTACTGATCCGAATGGTAAGTTCATGACTGTAGATTTACAGTAAGAATTTCTGAATGTATAGATTATATAATTTACAACAAGAAGACAAAACTGATGTCTACCAAAATAAAATGAATCCTTACTGCCAAAAATTCACACGCAGAGTCTTGTGAGTCAGCGGGAATTACATTATTTAAAGAGCTGAACCCAAACTTAGTATAAGGTAGTTCTTTTCTTCTTGGTTCACTAAAAATCTGATGCATTAGTGACCCTGGATCCTGTTCACTCTAATGCCGCGTATACACGACAGGACTTTCTGTCAGAAAAAGTCAGACGGAATCATTCCGTCTGATATTACGATTGTGTGTGGGATAATCCGATCGTTTTTCTTAAAAGAATTCCGATGGACCTAGAAATAGAACATGCTTTAAATCTGACCGATGGAATAAATTTCTATTGGGAAATCCGTTCGTCTGTATGCTGGTCTGACGGACCAAATACGACGTAAGGGCAGCTATTGGCTACTGGCTATTGAACTTAATTTTATAGTCCCGTCGTACGTCATCGCATTCTAAACGAATGGACTTTAGTCCAATTGTGTGTGTGCAAGTCTGTTCGTTCGGTCCGATTGTGTGTGGGCAAGTCCATTTGTTCGGAACTCCATCGGAACTCCGTCGGGAAGACCATCGGAGTTTATTCTGACAGAAAGTCCGGTCGTGTGTACACGGCATAAGAGCCTTTCCTCTACATGTGTTTGTGCAAAATACTTCCCACTGGCTGTGTGCCTGGCAGGATGGATATGAATTTCCGACATATTGGGGTACCATGGTTGCAGTGATTGTTCACATAGTTGTTCATTTTTCACTATGACATCACAATAATGTCTAGTGGTGTTACAAAGGTATTAGAAACATCAAAATACCTATTACTATCAAATATTGAATTTGAGATCACAATAACATCTGACATCATAATACTGAATGTGATAACTCAAAATGTTTTATGATATAAGAACCTTGACAGCAATATCTTAAATGTGTCAATAGTGCTCCAGGTGAGAAGAGACAAGGAAAACAAGCTGCAAGAGAGATCCTTCTAAGCAGTGGTGGCCCGTCCATAGGGGGTGCATGGGCGCCGCCCACCCCCCCCCCCCCCAAAGCTAGTGACTAAAAAAAAAAATTAAAAAGTTCTTTAAAGTTCACTGTGCACAGGCACAGGCCATAGTGCACTATGAAAGTGTCATGCCAATGCAATCCCGTGATTGCAGGTGAGACGCTACATTTGCGGGGTTTTGTGTTGCTTTGTGGCGCAGAGCTAAGCGCCTCTCCACTGTCATTGGGTCAGTCTTCTGTCTGTCTGCCTATCTGACCATTAGCACCGCTGTAGAACTTGAGCGGTGCTTTCCCTCGGGCAGCCGTGTTACGTTCAGTTTCTGTGCCAGTGGGAAGTCGGCTCCATGAAGCAAGAATCAAGGTAATATGATCTGACACTCTGCTCTGTCAGTGTCTTTACTCCACATTGTACTGTATTCCCCTGCTGTGATCTGTGATCGGACGGTGGAGGGAGGGGGGAGGGGGTGCCCTGCTTCAAAGTGTCTTTGTTCCACATACTGTACTGTATTCCCCTGCTGTGATCTGTGATCGGAGGGAGGGGGTGCCCTGCTTCTTCTGTGCCTGGGAATTAACCTCCATTCACCCAGCAATCTGCACTTAAGGCTGCTTTCACACTTGAGCGGTGCACTGGCATGACGGTAAAAAAAAGTCCTGCAAGCAGCATCTTTGAGGCGCTGTAGGATCGGTTTATACACCGCTCCTACAGCGCCCCTGCCCATTGAAATCAATGGGCAGTGCCACCGAACCGCCGGTAAAGCGCCGCTGCAGCACTTTGAAGGCACTTTTAACCCTTTTTCGTCTGCTAGCGGGGCACTTTTAGCCTTGAAAACCTCTGCAAAAAATGACGGTAAAGCGCAGCTAGAATAGAATAGAAAATAGGAGAAAGGCGCATGCGCGGAGTCTCCTAAGATAGCGGTGTAAGCCCAGAGCTCCGCACAGCCCCGGCCACACATCGCAGATAGCCGCGGGAACCGGCTACCAGGAGCTCCCAAAACAATGGGAGGCGGCTGCGGATTCACCCAGGCACATTTTTATGGCGGGCAGGCATGTCAGACGAGCCCTAGAGCCACAGTTTGAGACCTTGGAAGGTTTGACCGAATCCAAGATGGTGGCCGCGTCTCAGCCACGAGACCAGGCCACAGCAGAAACTTCCACAGCAGCCAGGCAACTTATGCACCCTGCAACCCTCAGATACCAGACCTCAACCCCTCTCTTGCCATCCCTTCCCCTGCATCCACAGTGTCCCTAATAGAGCAATCTATGGGGCCTTATGTACTGTCCTCACTGGAAGTAACCCCCACTCACCCAGACTCCATATCTGCACAAGTTGCGCAGGCTCTTTATGTTACCTTTAATGTATCTGACTTGTTTTCTAAAATCTCAGAACTGCTGGACAAAGGTTTGACCCAAACTGCTGACAGGATCACAGGGGAAATCAGAGCAGATTTTAAGAACCTGGAAACCAGAATTGAACACATAGAGCATAAACTGGACGTTACTATATCCACGGCGAACCAGAATACTGACCATTTGCATTTTATGCAAGAACAACTTGACAATGCTCAAGCCCGGATCGATGATCTTGAGAGACAATTTTCGGATCAGAGGGTTACCAGAATCCATTACTGATGTTCAGTCTGCAGTACAGGACGTTATCAAATCCCTAATCCCTTCGTTCACATTGCATAAATTAGAGCTGGACAGGGCTCACAGGTCCCTTGGCCCTCCCAGGAAAGATGGATTTTTCAGTCTAGATTAGCTGACATATGGGGGGAACTAAATCCGACTGCACGCAATTTCACCCACTTCTCAAACCCACATCAATTTTACTCACATATAGATCACATTCTACTCTCAATTCATCACATTCCACTAGCCCTTACAGCCTCTATCCTAGATGTAGCTTGGTCAGACCATTCCATGGTTTTATTGGCATTGCATCGAGACAGCCGTAGACTAGAGTTGAGCGGACACCTGGATGTTTGGGTTCGGCAGGTTCGGCCAGACTTCGGAAAAAAGTTCGGGTTTGGGACCGAACTTGACCTGAACTTGACCCTGAACACTGAACCCCATTGAAGTCAATGGGGACCCAAATGGCTATAATAAATTGTCGGCTCCCGTCCCCCTTAATACAGAGAACAGTCATTGAAGTCATTTATTTTTAAAAAGTTAGTCATAAAAAGTGTTTGGGGACCTGGGTCCTGCCCCAGGGGACATGTATCAATGCAAAATTTTTTTTTAAAAACTCCCGTTTTTTCGGGAGCAGTGATTTTAATAATGCTTAAAGTGAAACAATAAAAGTGTAATACTCCTTTAAATTTCGTACATGGGGGAGGGTATAGTATGCCTGTGAAGGGGTGCATGTTTCTCGTGCTTAGAACTGTCCCTGCACAAAGTGTCATTTTTGCAGGAAAAAAAGCTACTTAAAATCACTTGCGGCTAATGAATTGTCGGCTTCCGTAATACAGAGAACAGTCATTCATTGAAAGTCATTGATAAAAAAAAAGTCATTGATAAAAAAAAGTGTGGGGGTTCCCCCAAATTCAATTACCAGGCCCTTCAGGTCTGCTATGGATATTAAGGGGAACCCTGCACCAAATAAAAAAAAATTACGTGGGGTTCCCCCTAAATATCCATACCAGACCCTTATCCGAGCACGCAACCTGTCAGGCCGCAGGAAAAGAGGGGGGACGAGAGCACCCCCTCCTGAACCGTACCAGGCCACATGCCCTCAACATTAACAAGGGGACCCCCAGATCCTGCCCCCCCCCTGTGTGAAATGGTAAGGGGTACAAAATTACCCCTACCATACCTTTTCCTGCGGCCTGACAGGTTGCGTGCTCGGATAAGGGTCTGGTATGGATATTTAGGGGGAACCCCACGTAATTTTTTTTTTATTTGATGCAGGGTTCCCCTTAATATCCATAGCAGACCTGAAGGGCCTGGTAATTGAATTTGGGGGAACCCCCACACTTTTTTTTATCAATGACTTTTTTTTTATCAATGACTTTCAATGAATGACTGTTCTCTGTATTACGGAAGCCGACAATTCATTAGCCGCAAGTGATTTTAAGTAGCTTTTTTTCCTGCAAAAATGACACTTTGTGCAGGGACAGTTAGCACGGGAAACATGCGCCCCTTCACAGGCATACTATAGACACTCCCAGGTACGAAATTTAAAGGAATATTACACTTTTATTGTTTCACTTTAAGCATTATTAAAATCACTGCTCCCGAAAAAACGGCAGTTTTTAAAAGTTTTTTTTTTGCATTGATACATGTCCCCTGGGGCAGGACCCGGGTCCCCAAACACTTTTTATGACAATAACTTTTTAAAAATCAATTACTTTCAATAACTGTTCTCTGTATTACGGGTAGCTGACAATTCATATAACCATGAGTGCTTTTAAAAGACATTTTAACCACTTGACCACTGGGCACTTAAACACCCTTAATAACCAGACCAATTTTCAGCTTTCGGTGCTCTCACATTTTGAATGACAATTACTCAGTCATACAACACTGTACCCATATGAAATTGTTGTCCTTTTTTTCACACAAACAGAGCTTTCTTTTGGGGGTATTTAATCACCTCTGGGTTTTTTATTTTTTGCGCTATAAAAGAAAAAAGACAGAAAATTTGGTAAAAAAATGAATTTTTCTTTGTTTTTGTTATAAAATTTAGCAAATTTGTAATTTTTCTTGATAAATTTTGGCCAAAATTTATACTGCTACATATCCTTGGTAAAAATAAGTACAAATTGCCACAAGCTATGGTGCCAATATCTGAAAATTGATCACACCTGAAGTACTGACAGGCGATCTCATTTCTTGAGTCCCTAACAAGCCAGAAAAGTACAAATACCCCCAAATTACCCCTTTTTGGAAAGAAGACATTCCAAGGTATTTATAAAGAGGCATGGTGAGTTTTTTGAAGTTGTCGTTTTTTCCCACATTATTTTGCAAAATCATGATTTTTTTTTTCTTTTTTTTTGTTCCACAAAATTGTCATATTAGCAGGTTATTTCTCACACACAGCATATGCATACCACAAATTACACCCCAAAACACATTCTGCTATTACTCCTGAGTACGGCGATACCACATGTGTGAGACTTTTACACAGTGTGGCCACATACAGAGGCCCAACATGCAGGGAGCACTATCAGGTGTTCTGGAGCACCCAGGACAATTCTGACATTTCTCTCCTACATGTAAAAATCATCATTTGTTTGCTAGAAAATTACATAGAACCCCAAAATATTATATATGTTTTTTTAGCAAAGACCCTAGAGAATACAATGGCGGTCGTTGCAACTTTTTATCTATCACGGTACTTGCGCAGCAATTTTTCGAACGCGTTTTTTGGGGAAAAAAAAGTTTTGTGCTTTACAAAAAAAAACAAAATTGTAAATTTAGCCCAATGTTTTTGCATAATGTGAAAGATGAAGTTACGCCGAGTAAATAGATACCTAACATGTCACCCTTCAAAATTGCACACACTCGTGGAATGGCGCCAAACTTCGCTACTTAAAAATCCCCATAGGCGGCGCTTTTTTACTGGTTACATCTTTTGAGTTACAGAGGAGGTCTAAGGCCAAAATTATTGTTCTCGCTATAACGTTCGCAGCGATACCTCACATGTGTGGTTTGAACACCGTTTTCATAGGTGGGCGGGACTTAAGTATGCGTTCGATTCTGCATGCGAGCACACGGGGACAGGGGCGCTTTAAATTTTATTTTATTTTTTTATTGTTCATTTTACTTTATTTATTTTAGTTTGACACTTTTTTCCCCCAATTTTTTTTTTGATCACTTTTATTCCTATTATAAGGAATGTAAACATCCCTTGTAATAGGAATATGGCATGACAGGCCCTTTTTACAGTGAGCGATGGGGTCAATAAGACCCCACATCTCACCTCTAGGCTGGAAAGCCTGAAATAAAATAAAAAAACTATCCTGGCTTCGATCGTAGCGAGTATTGCATGGTATCGCAGAATATCGCAGGGTATGGCAGAGTATCGCAGGGTATGGCAGAGTATCGCAGGGTATGGCAGAGTATCACATGGTATGGCAGAGTATTGCAGGGTATGGCAGGGTATCGCAGAGTATTGCTGGGTATTGTAGGGTATCGCAGGGTATTGCAGAATATGGCAGGGAATGGCAGGGTATCGCAGAGTATGGCAGAGTATTGCTGGGTATCGCAGGGTATGGCAGAGTATCGCAGGGTATGGCAGAGTATCGTAGGGTATGGCAGAGTATGGCAGAGTATGGCAGAGTATGGCAGAGTATTGCTGGGTATGCAGGGTATGGCAGAGTATCGCAGGGTATGGCAGAGTATCGCAGGGTATGGCAGAGTATCGCAGAGTATGGCTGGGTATCGCAGGGTATGGCAGAGTATTGCAGGGTATGGCAGAATATGGCAGGGTATGGCAGGGTATCGCAGAGTATGGCAGAGTATCGCTGGGTATTGCAGAATATGGCAGGGTATGGCAGAGTATGGCAGGGTATGGCAGGGTATGGCAGAGTATGGCAGAGTATTGCAGGGTATGGCAGAGTATGGCAGAGTATTGCTGGGTATTGCAGGGTATTGCAGGGTATTGCAGAATATGGCAGGGAATGGCAGGGTATCGCAGAGTATGGCAGAGTATTGCAGGGTATGGCAGGGTATCGCAGAGTATTGCTGGGTATTGCAGGGTATCGCAGGGTATTGCAGAATATGGCAGGGAATGGCAGGGTATCGCAGAGTATGGCAGAGTATTGCTGGGTATCGCAGGGTATGACAGAGTATTGCAGGGTATGGCAGAGTATCGCAGGGTATGGCAGAGTATGGCAGAGTATTGCTGGGTATGCAGGGTATGGCAGAGTATCGCAGGGTATGGCAGAGTATCGCAGGGTATGGCAGAGTATCGCAGGGTATGGCAGAGTATCGCAGAGTATGGCTGGGTATCGCAGGGTATGGCAGAGTATCGCAGGGTATGGCAGAATATGGCAGGGTATGGCAGGGTATCGCAGAGTATGGCAGAGTATCGCTGGGTATTGCAGGGTATCGCAGGGTATTGCAGAGTATCGCAGGGTATGGCAGAGTATGGCAGAGTATTGCTGGGTATCGCAGGGTATGGCAGAGTATCGCAGGGGGTATGGCAGAGTATCGCAGGGGGTATGGCAGAGTATCGCAGGGGGTATGGCAGAGTATTGCAGGGGGTATGGCAGAGTATCGCAGGGTATTGCAGAATATGGCAGGGTATGGCAGAGTATGGCAGGGTATGGCAGGGTATGGCAGAGTATGGCAGAGTATTGCAGGGTATGGCAGAGTATCGCAGGGTATTGCAGAATATGGCAGGGAATGGCAGGGTATCGCAGAGTATGGCAGAGTATTGCTGGGTATTGCAGGGTATTGCAGAATATGGCAGGGAATGGCAGGGTATCGCAGAGTATGGCAGAGTATTGCTGGGTATCGCAGGGTATGGCAGAGTATTGCAGGGTATGGCAGAGTATCGCAGGGTATCGCAGAGTATGGCAGAGTATTGCTGGGTATGGCAGGGTATCGCAGGGTATGGCAGAGTATCGCAGGGTATGGCAGAGTATCGCAGGGTATGGCAGGGTATGGCAGAGTATCGCAGGGTATGGCAGAGTATCGCAGGGTATGGCAGAGTATCGCAGAGTATGGCTGAGTATTGCTGGGTATGGCAGAGTATCGCAGGGTATGGCAGAGTATCGCAGAGTATGGCTGAGTATTGCAGGGTATGGCAGAGTATCGCAGGGTATGGCAGAGTATCGCAGGGTGTGGCAGAGTATCGCTGGGTATCGCAGGGTATGGCAGAGTATCGCAGGGTATGGCAGAGTATGGCAGAGTATTGCTGGGTATCCATCCATCCATGCTCAGCCATCCCTCCATACCCTGCAATACCCAGCAATACACTGCAGGCTATTGCTGTGTATTGCAGGCTATGGAGGGATGGCTGAGCATGGATAGAGGGATCGGTGGTGGCAGAGCAGGCTGTGGGCACTACAGATCCCGCCCACAGCACTGCTGCCACCGATCCCTCCCCCTCTCCTCTCACACTGTACCGATCGGAGGGGAGAGGAACCGGCGTCATCAAATGACGCCGGTTTGCTTACATGTGATCGCTCCTTCATTTGACCGAGCGATCACGTGGTAAACGGCCGCGATGAGCGGCCGTTTACCGTGATCCGTGATCCGCCGGGTCCTCTGGACCTGGCGATCATGTATGTTCTCGAGTGCGCGCCCCAGGGGGCGTGCAAGAGGGGAACTCTGTGAGGCCATTAATTAACGGCCTCCCAGAGTTAAGCAACCGCCCTGTAGCCGTTTTTCGGCTATGGGCCGGTTGTTAACTGGTTAAAAAGCACCATTACATCCCCGAACACCGGACCCGAACCTGAACATACAGTCAATTGTTTGGGTTCGGGTCCGGGACCCGAACACCCAAAAGTCCGGTACGGACCCGAACTTTACAGTTCGGGTTCGCTCAACCCTACCGTAGACAACACGTCTCTCATTGGACTCTCAATCATTCTATCTTGAAGGATCCTATTAAGGTAACTGAAATACAGGGGGTTCTGCAGGAATACTTTCACCTCAATGACATGGAAGATGTTTCTGCTGAGACTTTATGAGCAACCCGCAAGGTGACCATTAGAGGTAAACTGATACAAATTGCAGCACAACGAAAGAAAGAGAGGTTGATAGACTGGATGCTGCTTGAGTGGCTCTGAATTTGGCCCTCACAACAAAAGCAGATACATCTATCAGGTGGACTGGGGCCAAGTTCTACCAGAAAAAAAAGACAAAATAGGACCCATGCTTGCTTGTAAATTGTCGCCCAGGCTTTAATCCCACACCATACCCAAAATCAAACAGGCTGATGACACCTTTACCCTGAACCCACAGCGTATAATGAATGCATTCCAGGAATTTTATGCTGACTTGTATAAAGCAGATAAAAACTCACACCCCACTAAAGAAGAACAATTCTTGGATGATTTACATTTGCCAAAACTGACAGATAATCATAGAGCAGAAATCGATGCTCCCATTTTCGCGGAGGACGTTGCGAAGGTTATTAAAGCATTAAAGAGCAGGAAAGTACCAGGGCCTGATGGGTTCTCCACGCCCTATTATAAAACTTTTTCTGAAATCCTAACACCATACCTCACTAGATTCTTCAATTCTATGACTAAGGGCACCCCAATAGGTAACCAGCTCAACATGACGTATATTTCCATAATCCCCAAACCAGGTAAAGATGCCAGCCAGATAGGAAACTACAGACCCATCTTCCTAATTAATAACGACTTAAAAATATTAACTAAAGTATTAGCAAACTGATTAGCGTCCTTAATAGGTTTATATATCCACAAGGAAAAGGTCAGGTTTATTCCAGGCCGACAGGGACCCAACCAAGTGAGAAGAGTGGTGGACCTTATAACAATATTACAATCGGAATGGGAGGGAGGAAATACACAAGCTATTATCGTTGGACCTTCAGAAAGCCTTCAATTCAGTTTCATGGCCATATCTCTTTGCAGTTTTCAGACGCTGGGGATTTGGCACAAATATTATAGGGATCCTGGAAGCCTTATATTCGACACCAGAAGCTAGCATTAGACTTCAGGGACACTTCTCCAACCCAATTGTGATTGCCAGGGGCACACGTCAGGGCTGGCTCCTTTCCCCCCTGATATTCGCTATAATGATCGAATCCATTCACAAACATCCGAATATTGGGAGAGTTCATTGTGGCCAAGTAACTCATAAATGCACCCTATTCACGGATGATCTGCTGCTTTTTGTGACCTCCCCAACTTCCTCCTTTCCTGAGATATGTTCATTACTTAATAAATTTTCGGCAATATCGGGTCTCAGAGTTAACATGTCTAAATCTCAGGCCCTGAGTGTATCTCTCCCGAGCTCTCTAGTCTCCAACTTACAGGAAACCTATGAATTTAGATGGAGTAATTCCTCCATTAAATACTGAAAGTCTTTATTAAGCAAATTACCCCCCAATGTACCAAAAACTAGAAGCTGTTCTTAGGAAATGGGAGTCGCACAACATAGCTTGGACAGGCAGAATTAATTTGGTCAAAGATGACCCTTTTACCCAGGCTTCTATATCTGTTTCGCTCCCTTCCTTACTAAATTCATATGGAACAAGAAAGACCCACGTCTCTCACACTGCAACTTATTTAATCTTCCCAAACAAGGTCTTCCAAATCTTTTATGGTACTATCAGGCCACTCGATTAGCACAACTGTCCACTATAGACCTTAAAGTTGAGAAGCCATACTGGATAGCCATTGAAAGACAAGTAGTACCTACGTTCACCCTAGACTACTGATTATGGTGCCCACCCAAAAACAGACCCCCCATCCTCTCTCCAACTCTCTCACACACACTCTCTATGTGGGATTCGCTTAGGAAACTTCCTTCCCTGGTCTCTGAACTGCAACCATTAGCTCATTTAGGACATTAAGGCCTTCAAGTCGTGGTTGGACAAGGGGGTGTACCGCATAGGACGTTACCCCTTAATTTAGATTTCACCAGATCTCCCGATTCATCCACCTAACCCCCCTGGGGTTTACAAAATATGAAAGCTGGTGTGGACAAGCCATGGAGCAGAGGGGAGGGATTTCCGTGATCTATGAGTCACTTGCTACAAATTCTGATAAATGATTCTACATGATGGCCTGGGAAAATGACCTCCAGACCGATTGGGATCTGGAGGACTGGTACAAGAACTATTCTTGATCGATCAAAGGCATCTACAATACCTCGCTCATAGAGGCCAACGTCAAAATATTTACAAGATGGTATCTGGTGCCCACAAGATTGGCCGTCATGTATCCATCCACTTCACCTCTATGTTTCAGGGACTGCCAGGGACTGGGTTCTATGATTCACATATGATGGGAATGTCCCAAACTCCGGGGATTCTGGAATAGGGTCTTCCACCGCATATGCAAGGTCACAGGTTGTGCTATTCCCCAAACACCAGCGATTGCCTTGCTCAATGGCTTAGTGCTGCATGTGCCTAAACTTACCCCGTAAACTGATTCTGTTTATTTTGACAGGAGCTAAAATGATCATAGCCAAAGCGTGGAAGCTGCCCTCAGTATCACTATTATCCATGAAAAGAAAGATCTCTTGGATAATGACACATGAAAAAATGGTCAGCTCCTTATTGGACAAGACCAAACAATTTGAAGCTATATGGAAACCATGGGCTCAGTATCTGGGAATTTCCCTGATACCGGGCATAGACAGCAACACCAATCACTGACCACTGGAACCTGCATCGGGCAGAAAGGCATCCTTTCCTCTTCTCTTTTCTATCTCTTTATTTTTCCTTTCTCTCCACTTGTCTCCTCACCTTAACTTTTCCTTTTGACTTTATAGTCTTTCCTTTGTCTTCGAGTTCGAGTCAAACTCATGTTCGACTCGAACATTGCCTGTTCGCTTGTTCACCGAACAGCGAACAATGTGGGGTGTTCGCGGCAAATTCGAAAAGCCGTGAGCACCCTGTAAAAGTCTATGGGAGAGATCTAAAGTGCTAATTTTAAAAGCCTATATGCAAGTTATTGTCATAAAAAGTATTTGTGGACCCGGGTCCTGCCCCAGGGGACATGTATCATTGCAAAAAATAGTTTTAAAAACGGAAGTTTTTTCAGGAGCAGTGATTTTAATAATGCTTAAAGTGAAACAATAAAAGTGTAATATTCCTTTAAATTCCGTACCTGGGGGGTGTGTATAGTATGCCTGTAAAGGGGCACATGTTTCCCGTGCTTAGAACTGTTCCTGCAGAAAGTGTAATTTTTGCAGGAAAAAAAGCTATTTAAAATCACTCACGGCTATAATGAATTATCGGCTCCCGTAATACAGAGAAAAGTCATTGAAAGTCATTGATAAAAAAAAAAAAGCGTGGGGTTCCACCGAAATTCAATTACCAGGCCCTTCAGGTCTGGTATGAATATTAAGGGGAACCCCAGGTCAAGTTAAAAAAAAATGACGTGGGGTTCCCCCTTAATATCCATACCAGACCCTTCAGGTCTGGCATGAATTTTAAGGGGAACTCCACGCCAAAATTTTTAAAAAAATGGCGTGGGGTCCCCCTCAAAATCCATACCAGACCCTTTATCCGAGCACGCAACCTGGCAGGCCGCAGGAAAAGAGGGGGGGACGAGAGAGCACCCCCTTCCTGAACCGTACCAGGCCACATGCCCTCAACATTGGGAGGATGCTTTGGGGGTCTGTCACCCCTCAAAGCACCATGTCCCCATGTTGATGAGGAGAAGGGTCTCTTCCCCACAACCCTTGCCTAGTGGTTGTGGGGGTCTGCGGGCGGGGGGCTTATCAGAATCTGGAAGCCCCCTTTAACAAGAGGATCCCTAGATCCCGCCCCCCCCATTTGAAATGGTAAGGGGGTACAAAAGTACCCCTACCATTTCACAAAGAAAGTGTAAAAAATAGTTGAAAAACACACTGACACTGTTGGGAAAAGTCCTTCATTAAAAATAAAAAAAAAGCTTCCGGAGGTTTAATTATTAAACCTTAATAATTAAAATTTCAGAAGATGATTATATATTATATTCTTTTTATTTTAAGATATTCTTTTACATTGTTTTTCTATCGTATTATTTTCTATTCCATTTTCTTATTTTCTATTCTATTCTTTTATATTCCATAATAATCTTTTCTACTCTTGTTTTTTATCATTTAATATTTTATTAATTATTTTAGAAGCAAACAAAAAGTACATAAGAAAGTAAGTACTGAGATATGCATTTGTATACAATAAACATGTGAGACAACATTTTGTGAGTCATTAGTTTTGTAGTAAGCAAGAATCAATAAGCGAAATTTAAGTCAACTCTTTCAACTTTACGATAGCTTGTTCAGTAATGTGTGCCATATAGACCAATGTTTGTCAAATTTTGAACACTTCAGAGAATTTATAGCAATAAGTCATTTGAAGATGTAATTTTTATGTACAGCTTTGGTGACGTCTGAGATAATAGCAGTGGTGGATTTCCAATTATATAGAATTATTAAACATGTCTCTAACAGAATATGGGAAATCACCGGTCTAAAGTTAGTGCGAAATTTATCAATATTTAGGTGTATGATTGCTAGGGCTGGGTCCGTGAGTGAGTATTCCTGTGATAGAAGATATGAAGTGAAATACTTGATTCCATAGACCCCTGACTGTGGGGCAATGCCAAAGCATGTGTAGTAGGTTCCCTATTTGTCCGCATTTTCTCCAGCATTGTGGTGTGGTTCCAGGGAAGTATCTTGCTTTTCTCTATGGGGTGTGGTACCATCTATTCGCTAACTTAATTGTTAGTTCCCAATGTTTAACACAGTGGGATGCTTTATGTATTTCTGTGAATGAACATTGCCATTGGTCTACTGAGATGGTGATGCCTATTTCCTCCTCCCATTTGTTCATAGCTGTAGTTTTAAGAAATGTTAGTTTGATCTTTAAAATGTTGTAAAAGTAGGATTTGCCTTTTGTGTCATGTTTGGCCGTGGAATAGAACTGCCATATTTTGTGTGGTATTGTTATGGTCGGATGTGTTTGCGATTTGAGAAAGTGCGAGATTTGTAGGCATTTAACCGCTTCCCGACCGCCTAACACTGATGTACGTCGGCAGAATGGCACGGCTAGGCAGAACCACGTACCGGTACGTGGTCCTTTAAGAGCCTAGGCGTGGGTCACGTGTGCGCCGCCGGCGGCGCGCTCGCGACCCGGTCGGGAGCTCCGTGGCCACGGGACCAGCCGACCCGATCGCTGCTGGTGTCCCGCGATCGGGTCACAGAGCTGAAGAATGGGGAGAGGTCTGTGTAAACAAACCCTCCCCTCCCCCCTAGTGGTTACCTCTTTCACTGCCAGTGTCATTTATACAGGAATCAATGCATTTAAATAGCATTGATTGCTGTATAAATGACAATGGTCCCAAAAATGTGTCACAAATGTCCGATGTGTCCGCCATAATGTCGCAGTCACAATAAAAATCGCTGATCGCCGCCATTACTTGTAAAAAAAAATATTAATAAAAATGCTATAAAACTATCCCCTATTTTGTAAACGCTATAACTTTTGCGCAAACCAATCAATAATCGCTAATTGCAAAATATGTAGAAGAATACGTATCGGCCTAAACTGAGGAAAAAAAATGTTTTTTTATATATTTTTTTGGGATATTTATTATAGCAAAAAGCAAAAAATATTGCATTTTTTTCAAAATTGACGCTCTATTTTTGTTTATAGCGCAAAAAATAAAAACCGCAGGGGCGATCAAATACCACCAAAAGAAAGCTCTATTTGTGGGAAAAAAAGTATGCCAATTTTGTTTGGGAGCCACGTCGCACGACCGCGCAATTGTCAGTTAAAACGACGCAGTGCCGGATCGCAAAAAGGGGCCTGGTCCTTTGGCTGCAAATTGGTCCGGGGCTGAAGTGGTTAAATATCTTGTCGTCTGTGAGTTGGTATTGGGTAATAAGCTGTTTGACAGATTTGTGTTGGGTTCCAGTGTACAGGTTCGATATGTGTGTTATGCCTTTTAGTGTCAGTTACTGTCAGCATCGGGATTTTCGCTTCTAGTAGGGTCAGTGGTAGTTCATATTTTGTGTCTTGTTCGTCCGTGTGTTTTTGTTCCAGTATAAATCTCCATGCTTTCAGTGAGATTTCCATTGGGGGGGGGAATTTGTGTATGTTTCATTTAGACTATCTATCACTCATAAGCAAATGAAGCAGGTTATTTGTGGGTGCATTTGTCCTTTTAATATCTACCCACAGCGGCGTGTCTTCTTTTTGGAAGAAACATCGTTGCCCAGAAGTAATTGTATATATATCTACTAGGCCTGCCCCTCCAGCTTTTTTATGGGAAGTAAGATTGTTACAGGGGCACCTAGCTTTTTTGCCCTTCCATATGTATTTCCAGCCTATAGTGGCTAAAGTTTTGATGTACTGGTAGGGAATGTGGATTGGTGAGGAACGGAACATGTACAGTATTTGTGGCAATATTAAAATTTTATAAGCTGTTATTCTACCAAACCATGATATTTCCTTCATTGCCATATTTTGGGTTTGGGTTTCCATTTTAGCAATTAGCGGGATCATATTAGCTTTGGCTAGAGCGGAAGACCTGTCTGTAATGTTATTCCAAGGTATGTGATACCTCTCTTACTCCATGTATAAGGTAATTGTGCTTGGAGTTTACTTCTTGTACTAGGAGGGATTCCTAGATCCAGTATTAAGGATTTAGAGAAATTAACCTTGTAGTATGATATGCCACCAAAGGTAGTGAGAACTTTATGGGCTTGCCTTAGAGATATACTTGGGTTAGTTAGGAGCAGGATTACATCATCCTCAAATAAATTAATAGTGTGTGATTTGGAGCCAAACTGGAAACCCATGATCGAGGGGTTTGTTCTTATAGTTTCAGCTAAGGGTTCAATCATTATATTGAAGATGGAAGGGGATAGGGGACACCCCTGTCTTGTACCATTGTTAATATGGAATGGAAAAGATAAAGTGTTAGCGGTATATACCTGTGCCGTGGGACATGAGTACAATGCCATAATAGCCTGTAAAATAGAACCTTGAAATCCAAACTTAGTTAGCGTCATTTTCATGTAAGTCCAGTGGACTCTATCGAACGCCTTCTCTGCGTCAATGGACAACAGCAGAGAAGGCGTTTGGTTCTGTTCAGCATGATAAATTATATTGATAATTCTCCTGGTTGCATCAGAGGTTTGTCTCCCCCTCACAAAGCCCATCTGGTCATGTTGTATAAGCAAGGGGATAATGTTTGAGAGTCTGTAGGCCAGAAGTTTGGCGTATACTTTGGTATCTGAATTGAGAAGGGATATAGGTCTAAAGTTGGCCGGTGTGTCGGTTTTGGTAATGTCTGGCCTTCAGCATTTCTGGAGGAAGGGTTGCGGTCTCAGCAGCTTTGTTGTATACAGTCACTAGATGTGGTGATAGAATATTTTTAAACGTTTTTAGATATTCATTAGAGAAACCGTCGGGTCCGGGGGCTTTACTATTAGGAAGTGTGTCTATAGTTCTTTCAACCTCCTGGACCGTGAATGGTGCATTTGGTACTTCCAATTGATGTGTAGAGAGGGACGGTAGATTAATGTTCTGCAGGAATTCATGTATTTTGTCAGTGAAAGGTTGGGGTGTGTTGGGATTTTTATGTAAGTTAAAAGTGAGCCATAATAGTCTGCAAATCGGTTTGTTTTAGACGTCTGAGATGTTTGTCATACTGTTGTTTTAGTAACTCTCTGAGTTGTTCACGGAGAGAATTAAGTTTGTCAGTTATGAGTGTTGTTGGTGATTCTTTGTTTTGGGTTTCTAATTTGTGAATATGTGAGAGAATACTTTGAAGTTGTGGGTTAGCTACTGAACCAGAATTATCTGAGAAGAAGTTTTTTAGGTGTTGCTTAACAGAAGGTTCCTGTATTAGTCTTGTGTTGGATCGCCAGATGGGGGTGAGGAGGAGACTCCCTTTTCTATGATGGATAAAGATATGGCCGTGTGGTCTGACCACCTAATGTCATGAATATTAGTTGCTGTTACATTCTGCAGAAGCCATCTATCCATCAGGAACATGTCTATGTGGGAATAGGAGCAGTGTCTGATGGAGAAAAAGGTGTAGTCCTTTTCATTAGCGTGAAGACACCTCCAGGCGTTGAAAAGTTCCTCTTTGTGAAGCAGTGA
Organism: Lithobates sylvaticus; assembly: GCA_028564925.1. NCBI lineage: Eukaryota > Metazoa > Chordata > Amphibia > Anura > Ranidae > Lithobates > Lithobates sylvaticus. Next base: position 292,630,337 of record CM053031.1, on the reverse strand, counting down.
GTGCAGGGCTGGTGTGTTTTTGGCTTTAATCAATGATGTGTCCATTGTTGGATCTGATATTACATTAAAGTCTCCGCAAATCAATACATTACCGTACTTTAGCGAGTTCATTTTGTGAATAACTTTTTTAAGGAAACAAATTTGATGTGTATTGGGAGCATAGATTGTGGCTATGGTATATGGTTTTGAGTTTATGTCTCCTGAGACAATAATGAATCTGCCTTCTTTATCAAGGAACGTCTCCTTTGGTTAAAAGGATAGAGAGCATTTAATGGCTAGCAACACTCCTCCACTTTTCTTGTTTGGGTTACATGCCATGTAGATGTTCGGGTAGTCTCTATGTGTGCAATGCAGTATATTGTCAAGTTTGAAGTGCGTTTCTTGTACGCAGAGAATATCCGCCTTATGTTTACTGGCTTTCTTCCAGAGAGAAAATCTTTTCACTGGGTGATTTAGCCCTCGGGCGTTAATGGATAAATATGTTATTGTCATTGTAGAGGGTAGGTGACATTTTGTGAGGTGTTGGTGGAGTACTCACTGTGACCATAGGGTTTGTTCTGGACTGCTGTTGTGCTTCCATTAAGGGATGTCTTGGAATGATGAGATCATTGGAAGAGTTGGTTTTGCTTCGAACATAGCTATGCATATCAAAGAAACAGTAGAAGGAACAAAAGAAGAAAAGTTAATGAAAGATAACAAGGGTGTTAAGATAAGAAGTGGATCCATGAAATGATCCTTGAGCAGACGTAACTGCTATTGGTAACGTGGGGTTTCTAAGGAGAGTAACTTTGTGAGACAAGCAAACTTGTGTGGTCTCGAGTATTATTTATGAGCTCTCTCCAGAGGCCTTCTTTTTGGAGCGTTTGTGGGAAACAACTTGCCAGTCATTTTGAATGTGTGGTGGTCCATCTGGGGGAGAATAGTGGGTGGTTTGGTCAGATGGAATGTTCCACTTCCGAAGAGCTGCAATCCCTTCTTCTAGTGAGGATACTGAGATTGTGGTGCCGTTATGGGTTATAGAGAGTGTTACAGGGTATTTCCATTTGTGGAGGGTTTTATGGTTCCTCAGTGCTTTGGTAATGGTCATTAAATTATGGCAGCATTGCAAAGTATGCCTAGATAGGTCAGGGAGTATTCTGATGTCAATAGATTGAAAGACTCTGGACGGCCGCACTCCAAAATAAATTTCAATGCCTTTTATTTGTGAAACAAAATCACACAAATGTGGGTCACAGCAAAGCAAAAATTGCTAACGCGTTTCACACTACCAGGAGTGCATACTCATCAGCTACGAGTAAGCACTCCTGGTAGTGTGAAACGCATTAGCATTTTTTGCTTTGCTGTGAGCCACATTTGTGTGATTTTGTTTCACAAATAAAAGGCATTGAAATTTATTTTGGAGTGCGGCCATCCAGAGTCTTTCAATCTATCATCATTAGTATGTGCCGTGCCTGCACCTGGGTCTCTCTATCTTAGGAGAAGCTGCAAACCTCAGTTGTGTGAATTATCCTGGAGCGGTGGTTCCCCTACCTACTAGTATTCTGATGTCGGCGTATTGCTGGGGAATATTGTCTGGTTTGCGGGATGCTTGCAAGATTTGATCTTTGATGTGGAAATAGTGCACCCTCAATAGGAAATCTTTAGGGATTTTAGCAGGTAGAAATGATGGTTTGGGGATTCTATGAATCCTACCCACTATGAGGTCTTGCGTCGTCGCCACAGGCACAAGAGTGGAGAAGAGGGTTTGGGCATACCTCAGAAGTTGATTGGGGGACATTTTCTGGTATCCCTCTTAGCTTGAGGTTGTTCCTCCTTGATCTGTCCTCGAGGTCTGCCAGCTTATCTTTGATCCAATCTATGTCCTCCCCCTGTGCTTTGTGTAAATCGACCATTACATTGTATGAAGAGGTATAGTCCTCCATTTTGTGTTCCATCTGATTCACCCTCTGGCCTAATGTGTACACTTCTCTCCTACATTCTGTTATCCCCCTCACCATGTCCGCCTGTAGTGATGAGCGTAGAGACAGCAGCATATCTTTTAGCATGGTATCTGATACTGGCCTGTCAGCTGTGGGGAAATCAGTAATTGGGTCTCCCTCCTGAGCATCCTGATTAGTGGTGGCGTGGTGAGGCCCGCTTACCTCCATATCTGGATCGGCTTGCGGCCTACTCGGGTAGTCCCTCTGTGGTTTGGATTTGGCCGGGCTCCGCGTTGCGGGGCTTGATGGACCCGAGGAGGATTCACTGGGTGAGTGAGTGGAGCGGGCGGAGGTGGATGGGAGCCCCCTGTTTTCATTGTTCACTCCTTGCCTGTGCTCCATTCTCTGCTTCTGGCCCCCACCACCATTTTGGTGAGGGCCGCGCGCGGCGTAGTAACTTGTCATCTTCTGCGGCTGTTGAGGATGTTTTCGTTGTCTAGCCATCCTCGTTCGGCTCCTTGGGTGTTCGTCTCCGATTTAGCGGTGTGTGGGGCTTCGGATACTGCCGGAGAGTTACGATGGCTGTGGATTGCCTCCTGTGGACGAGCGGAGCTCCAGATTACACGTACATCTTGGAGTCCGGTCGCCATATAATCTTTTCTATTCTAATCTTTTCTATTCTTTTCTATTTTATTGTAACTTTTCTATACTAATCTTTTCTATTCAAATTCAAATTTGTTCTATTCTAAATTCGAATTTTGGAAGATGGTTATATATTATATTCTTTTTATTTTAATACATTTTTTCCATTGTTTTTCTATTGTATCTGTTTCTACTCTATTTTCTTATTTTCAATTGTATTCTTTTCTATTCAAAATTTGAATTTTGGAAGATGGCTATATTTTATATTATTTCTATTTTATTTTTTTATTTTTCTATTGATTTTCTATTGTATTCTCTTCTATTCTCTTATTTTCTATTCTATTATTTACTATTATATTATAATCTTTTCTTTTCAAATTCCAATTCGTTCTATTTGAAATTTGAATTTCAGAAGATGGTTATATATTATATTCTGTTTTTTTATTTTAATCTATTCTTTTCCATTGTTTTTCTATTGTATTATTTTCTATTCTATTATTTTCCATTCTTGTCTATTTTATTCTAATCTTTTCTATTCCAATCTTTTCTATTCAAATTCAAATTCATTCTATTTGAAAGTCAAATTTCAGAAGATGATTATATATTATATTCTTTTTATTTTAATGTATTCTTTTCTATTGATTTTCTATTGTATTCTTTTCTATTCTATTCTCTTATTTTCTATTCTATTCTATTCTTTTCTATTCTATTATAAATGTTTCTAGTCTAATCTTTTCTATTCTAATTCCAATTCATTCTATTCGAAAATTTGAATTTCAGAAGATAGTTATATATTATATCTTTTTATTGTAATCTATTCTTTTCTATTCTATTCTCTTATTTTATATTCTATTAATTTCTATTATTTTCTATTCTATTATAATATTTTCTATTCAAATTTAACTTCATTCTTTTCAAAATTAAAATTTCAGAAGATGGTTATATATTATATTCTTTTTATTTTAATATATTATTTTCCATTGTTTTTCTATTGTATTCTTGTCAATTCCCTTTTCTTATTTTCTATTCTATTGTTTTCTATTCCATAATATTTTTTTCTATTCTAATATTTTCTATTTAAATTCGTTGTATTTGAAATTAGAATTTTGGAAGATGGTGATATATTATATTCTCTTTATTTTAATCTATTCTTTTCCATTGTTTTTCTATTGTATTCTTTTATATTCCATTCTCTTATTTTCTATTCATTTTTTTTCTATTCTTTTCTATCCTATTATAATCTTTTCAATTATAATCTTTTCTATTCTAATTCAAAATTCGTTCTATTCGGAATTAGAATTTCGGAAAATGGTTATATGTTATAATCTTTTTATTTAATCTATTCTTTTCCATTGTTTTCTATTATATTATTTTTTAATTCCATTCTCTTATTTTCTATTCTATTCTTTTCTATTCGTATCTATTCTAGTCTAATATTTTCTATTTTAATCTTTTCTATTCAAATTCAAATTCATTCTATTCGAAAGTTGAATTTCGGAAGATGATTATATATTATATTCTTTTTATCTTAATATATTATTTTCCATTGTTTTTCTATTCTATTCTGTTCTATTCCATAATAATCTTTTATATTCAATTTTTTTATATTCTTTTCTATTGTAACTTTTTTATACTAATCTTTTCTATTCAAATTCAAATTTGTTCTATTCTAATTTAGAATTTTGGAAGATGGTTATATATTATATTCTTTTTATCTTAATATATTATTTTCCATTGTTTTTGTTTTTTTATTCTCTTATTTTCTATTCTTTTCTTTTCTATCCTATTCTAATATTTTCTATTCAAATTTGTTTTATTTGAAATTCAAATTTCAGAAGACAGTTATATATTATATTTTTTTTATTTTAATCGATTATTTTGTATTGTTTTTCTATTTTATTCTTTTCTATTGTATTCTTTTATTTTATATTCTATTCTAATACTTTCTATTCAAATTCAATTTTCTTTAGAATTTAGGTAATTTTTTTTAATTTGGTCGAATTGTTTCGAATGCAGCCAATCTTTATCGAAATTGGTAGATTTTTTTCGAATTTGGTCGAATTTTTTCGAATCCGGTTGAATTTGAATATGAAACAAAATGAATGCCGGAAATGAATTAAACAAATGTAACAAATCTAATTAAACAAATTTAGTTAAATAACTAATCAAAACGAAACAAAACAATTTTTTAGTCCTTCACATGTCTAATTTCAATACAGGTACCTAGGGATGTTCTAGATCTATTAGGGAATGGGAAACACTTACCCTTTCTCCATATCCTGGTCTAAAAAGGATGCAGAATATTGAGAAATCAAAAGGAGCCCAAATCAGTGTCCAATTAATCATTATGATTAGCGGGTCCGTCTTTTTTAAAAGACAGTAACTACATAAACCCTTTTGCTACACAGCAAACAATTCATACGGTGCCTGGAAAAAGTATTCACACCCCTTGCAATTTTCCATATTTTATCATGTTACAATCAAAAATGTAAATGTATTTTATTGGGATTTTATGTGATAGACCAACACAAAGTGGCACATAATTGTGAAGTGGAAGGAAAATGATAAATGGTTTTCCAATTTTTTTTACAAGTAAATGGTGTGCATTTGTATTCAGCCCCCTTTACTCCGATACCCCAACTAAAATCTAGTGGAATTGAATTCAGAAGCCACCTAATTAGTAACTAGAGTCCATCTGTGTGTGTAATTTAATATCAGTATAAATATAGCTGCTCTGTAAAGCCCTCAGAGGTTTGTTAGAGAACCTTAGTGACCAAATAGCAAATGAAGGCCAAGGAACACACCAGACAGGTCAGGCATAAAGTTGTGGAGAAGTATAAAGCAGGGTTAGGTTATAAAAAATCTCCCAAGCTTTGAACATCTCACAGAGCTCTGTTCAATCCATCATCCGAAAATGGAAAGAGTATGGCACAACTGAAAACCTACCAAGACATGGCTGTCCACCTAAACTGACCAGCCAGGCAAGGAGAGCATTCATCGGAGGAGCAGCCAAGAGGCCCATGGTAACTCTGGAGGAGCTGCAGAGATCCACAAGCTCTCCACAAATCTGGCCTTTATGAAAGAGTGGCAAGAAGAAAAATAAAACAGCACATTGCCCCCTGAACAAACCATCATGTGGTGGGGATACTTTTCTTCAGCAGGGACAGTGAAGCTGGTCAGAGTTGATGGGAAGATGGATGGAGCCAAATAGAGGGAAATCTTAGAAGAAAACCTGTTAGAGTCTGCAAAAGACTTGAGACTGGGGTGGAGGTTCACCTTCCAACAGGATAACGACCCTAAACATACAGCCAGAGCTACAATGGAATGGTTTAGATCAAAACATATCCATGTGTTAGAATGGCTCAGTGAATGAATGAATGATTTGTATATCGCTGCAAATGCGAACTGAATCACCTCAAGGCGCTTGTCTGCCCTTGTTGTCCTGCTGTATTAGAAGAGGTGGGTCTTGAGTTCCAAGCGGATGTTGTTTGGTAAAGCATTCCATAGCCGCGGTCCCTGTACTGCGAATCTTCATTCTCCCTTCGATTTGTAGTGGGCTTTGGGGATGAGAAGGCGATTTTGGTTTGTCGATCGAAGTCTGCGATTCGGTATGTATTTTTCTATTTTCTCACAAAGGTATTGAGGAGCATTTCCTTGTGTGCATTTGTGGGTGAGGCAGAGGGTCTTGAATGTGATCCTATCTTTTACCGTGAGCCAATGGAGGGTCCTCAGGGATGGGGAGATGGATTCCCAGGGTTTCTTTCCGGTGACTAGTCTTGTTGATGCGTTTTGGATGACTTGTAGGCGTGCAATCTGGTAATCGGGTAATCCTATGTAAAGGGAGTTTGGGTAGTCGAGACACAAATTGATGATGGTTCCTACTACTGCTTTCTCCTTTTCCAGGATGAATGGGATAAGTCTGTGAAGCATGCGGAGGGGATGATGGGATCCACTGATTACTGATCCTATTTGTGCATCCATGGTCATCTCTGAATCAAAGATGACTCCGAGGTTTTGGCTTTGGTGCTTGGGAGGATGGTCTGTCCAAGGATGGTTGGTTGGATCCATGAGGTCTTTGATTTTCTACTTCGGTTTGCGTCAAGGAGCAGTAGTTCTGTTTTCGATCCATTTAGTTTGAGGGAGCTAGTGGTCATCCAGTCATCTGTCAATGTGAGACATTTTCCTAGTTCGTGGTATTGGTCTTTTTGTCCGGTGATACGGAAGTACAGTTGAGTGTCGTCCGCGTATGAGTGGAAACATAGATCTGATTTGCTGATAATTTTGAAGAGTGGTCGGATGTAAATTTTGAAGAGTACTGGTGACAATGGTGATCCTTGAGGAACTCCATAAGAAATTGCCCGGATTTCCGAAGTGAAGGCTCCTAGTTTCACTGTCTGCGACCGGTTTCCTAAGAAGTAAGTGAACCATGGCAGATCTCTATCTGTGACTCCTGCCACTTCCTTGAGGCGGCTGAGAAGAATGTTGTGGTCCACTGTGTCGAATGCCGCACTAAGATCCAGCAATACCAGAAGACACGATTCTCCATCATCCGCTGCTTCTAGGGCATCATCCCATATTTTCAGAAGTGCTGTTTCTGTGCCATGACCTGGGCGGAAGCCTGATTGTAGTGGGTCCAAGAGCTTGTGTGTGTCCAGATGAAGTTGAAGCTGTTGTACTACTGCTTTCTCCATAATCTTAGAAATGGTGTTCAGGCTTGTTACCGGTGTGCGATTGTTTGGATCTTTGGGGTCGAGGTTGGGTTTCTTTAGGAGTGGTTTGACGATGCCTTGCTTGAGGGGAATAGGAACCAATCCTTCTTTGAATGACTGATTTACTAGGTGTGTAATAGAGGGGGCCAGAATGTCGGAGCACTATTTTAAGAGTTTTGTAGGAATGATGTCGTTTGGCGATGTACTGTCTCGGAGGCTCTTGATGATATTTTTGGTTTCATCCGTGGTGAATGGGGTAAGCGAACAATTAGGTGATTGTGTGTTGTGCATGTAAAATTCCTTACCTGGGTTTGGTTGAGTAGAATTGTTTTTTTTTTTGTTGAATTTTTTTCTGAATGTTGTCGATTTTGTTGATGAAAAAAATCAGATAACTCGTATTCTTGGGTTTCGTTTTCTCGTGGCTCAAGGCAGGTGGGGTTCATAGTCTGGGTGACTAGTTTGAACAGTTCACGTGGCCGGTTTAAGGCTTTTGAGAGGGTGTTTGTTCAGTCACAGTCCAGACCTAAATCCAACTGAGAATCTGTGGCAAGACTTTTTGCTGTTTACAGACGCTTTCCATCCAATCTGACAGAGCTTGAGATATTTTGCAAAGAAGAATGGGCAAAAATGTCCCTCTCTGCAAATCTGGTAGAGACATCCCCCCAAAAAAAGCTGGTTCTACAAAGTATTGACTCAGGGGGGCTGAATACAAATGCACTCCACAATTTTCACAGATTTATTTGTAAAAAATGTTGAAAACCATTTATCATTTTCCTTCCACTTCACAATTATGTGCCACTTTGTGTTGGTCTATCATATAAAATCCCAATAAAATACATTTATGTTTTTGGTTGGGACATGACAACATGTGGAAAATTTCAAGGGGTTTGAATACTTTTTCAAGGCACTGTATATTATTGCTATTACTGTATATATTATAATTGTTAATATTTTTTAGGTAAGACATCTAGCCCGCTTGGCATGAAATCAATACATAGATGTTGATAAATTTGTAGAATTTGTTGGGATTGGATTTCCACCTGTTTGAAGCTTTTATCTGAAATTCTTCAACCAAAGTTAAATGTAATCTGTCTGCACACTGCCCACTTCTCCCTAATTAAATGATATTGGTTGAATATTACACTTACAAATTTGTGGTAACAAAATACATTTATTAGCCTTGTTTTCAATGTATAACTGTATTTAAATTGTTTTTATTTATTTATTCTTTATTATTTTAGGAAACACATTTACATTTGAAAAAAATCTATATTATTACTACTACTATCACTACTATTACTACTATTACTATTACTATTATGATTATGCTATTCTAAGTTCCCATTTGGTAAAAAGTCCATCTGCAGGATCCTGGATTCTGAATGCTCAGGGGAATACATCACTTTCTGTTCAGATATTGGGATTTACTGGTAAGTTGTATCTTCTCACTGTATATGAGTAATTTTGACTCTGACAGGTCCTCTCTTATGACTGGTCTAATAGAGTCATTCTCAACATTTAGATAATGTTAAATTCTTTTTTTATTTTTTTTTTTTTTTTTTTTTATTTTATTTTTTTTTTCTTGCCACCTCAGATCAAACTTTCATGTAGGACCTGAATCAACTTTTACCGTTCATCTCTGTCCTAATTCGTCGTCACATCATTGTGGCATTACTTGCTTTAACTTTACGAAAAATACAATATCACATATGAGAATACTTATCCCTCTAATCTTTCCTTTTGTTCATTATCACCCCTACCTACCCCCCCTCCCTCCCTCCACATCACTTCGACACTGCACCTCCAGACGCCAAATTATATCTGCAAATGCCTCCATCCTCGCTTAAAACCGAATCCTTACTGCTTCGGCATAACTCCAGGTTTTTTTGAACTTAAGCCAGCCTTCCCACTTTTTTTTTTCTAGCTCCCCCTTTCTTTCCTCAGCCCTGACTCTAAGGGACTCCTTCTGACGGGTATCCTCCACCGTGTCGATCCATTCCCATACTAGTGGGCTTTCCGGGTTACACCAATTTCTGGCGATCGCTCGCTTGGCGGCATTAAGAAGGTGTGGTACCAGTGTCCTCTCATATTGTTTTGTCTCCCCTCTGGTGCCGTGCATCAGAATAGCCCAGGGGTCATTGTCCAGTTCACTACCTGTAATTTCCTTCACGTACCTCAGTATTTTTGACCAGTAGATTTTAATTTTACTACAGTCCCACCAGAGGTGGGCCATAGTCCCTTTGTCGTTGCAGCCTCTCCAGCATTCTGCCGGGGCCCCTATTTGAAACCTACTTAACTTAGCAGGGGTAATGTACCACATTGACAAACATTTATAGTTCAGTTCTACTGTTCTGGTATCTATAGCTGACCTATGGGTTAATTTCAATATTTTACCTATCGTGAGTGCATCTACTTTTGTGCCCAATTCCTTCTCCCAATTTTGGATGAATGGCGGTATCCCCATCCCGTCCACCTCTAATAGTAGTTTATATATTTTGGAGATCATTTTTTTCTCCTTTGCAACCGTGAATACACGCTCCAATCGTGTCAGTTCATCTCCTGACCTGATCGGTTGGGGAAGGCTGCTAACGAAGTGGCATAACTGCAGATACCGCCACTCATCCAGCTTAAACAAATCACCTTTATTACGTAGTTCAGTGAGTGAAAGTATTTTTCCTTTTTGCATTATATCTTTTAATCGTGTGCCCTCTTTTTTGACCCATCCCCCTCCCACTTTTACCCTCCCTGGCTGGAAATATTCATTATTTTTAAGTGCTATTAGTGGTGAATTATACTCCCCATTAAGGTGCTTATAGATCCTATCCCAAATTTTTAATGTGTTTGAGGTTATAACATGCGTGTTCTCATCCAGAGACCTGTAAGGTGTTGGGTTCCATATAAGACTACCCAATTGCAAATTACTAAGTGATTTTTCTAATTTCACCCATCTTTTATCGCTATAGTCCAATCCCCACACTGGGATTCTAGATAGTACCGCTGCATAGTAATAGTTTTCTATGTCGGGGACCGCTAGGCCACCCCTTTTTTTTTCCTGTTTTAAGGTACGGAGAGAGATACGATGCTTCTTGTGTTTCCAAATATAATTCATAATTAAGGACTTTAATTTTCTTAGGTAATTCACAGATAGGGGGATTGGGAGCATCTGAAATTTGTACGAAATCAGGGGTAGAATCATCATTTTTACTGAGTTTATTCTCCCCATCCAAGAGATGGGTCTGTTATTATACTCTTTACATTTTTTCGTGATGTCATCTAGCAGGGGGAGGTAGTTGAGTTTAAACATTTCCTTCAAGGACCTAGACAGGGTTATTCCTAGATATTTAATTTGTTTCCTCCAAGCGAACACAAATCTCTCCTGCAGGTGTTGCTGCTCCATGATGGATAAATTTATATTCAGAACAAAAGACTTTGAAGTATTGACTTTAAAATTAGAGATCTCCCCGTATTGTTTCAAAGTTTTCATCAGTAGGGGCATTGATGTCTGTGGGTTTCCTAGGAAGAACAAAATGTCGTCGGCAAATGCCGCCAGTTTATGTTCCTCGTCGTCTGCCCTCACCCCGTTTATTCCTGGGTGTCCCCTTATTGTAGACAGGAGAGGTTCCAAAGTCAGTATAAATAAGAGAGGGGACAACGGACATCCCTGCCTAGTTCCATTTTTCATCGCAATCGGCGAGGAAGTCAGACCATTTATTTTTATTCTGGCAGTTGGGTGGGCGTACAACACCCCTATTTTTTGGATGAATTTTGGGCCGAATCCCATGTGGGCCAGGGTTTGAAACATGAGTCCCCAGTCTACCCTGTCAAACGCCTTCTCCGCGTCTATTGACAGGAGTAGACCTGGGGACCCTGCCTTCCTGATTTTATGGAGTACCAATAACGCACGAACCCCGTTGTCCCGTCCCTCTCTACCAGGGACAAACCCCACCTGGTCGGGATGGACCAGTGTGCTCAAGTGGCTCCTGACCCTTTCCGCCAAGACCTTCGCATAAAGCTTAGTGTCGGCGTTTAGGAGCGAGATTGGCCTATAACTCGAGCACACTGATCCATCCTTCCCTTCTTTTAAAATCATGGTTATGTCCGCAGTCAATGACTCCATCGACATTCCGAACTTCAATCCCAGTCCATTAAAATATGAACAAATTCTGGGGATTAATAGCTCGTGGAAGGTTTTGTAGTAAACATTTGTAAACCCGTCCGGGCCTGGGCTTTTGCCTTTCGGGGAGCACATTAGTGCCCTTTTAATTTCGTCCTCCGTGAAGGGGCTGTCTAGCCCCTCGCTTACCTCCTTCGTAAGTTTAGGGAGACCTGCTCTAGTGAGGAATCTTTCCCCATTAAGGACCCTATCTCTTCTTTTCCCCTGCGAGTCCACCGAGTATACATTTTCAAAATACTCTCTGAAGGATTCGGCTATGTCCCTAGAGAGGAATTTAATGTCCCCGTTTTTGTTTTTTATTTTTTCAATAAAATTACGTGTCTTTTTTTTACGGAGGGTTCTAGCTAAGTGTTTTCCAGATGTATTACTCCAGTTATACCTCTCTTTAGCTACTAAGTTATATGTTTGTCTTGCTTGTTGTTCCATCAGTTCTTTTAAGTCCTCTCTAAGGGAGACTATTTTTGAGTAGAGGTCCCTGTTAGGCTCAGTAGCTAATTTATGGGTCTGCTCAGCTATTTTTATTTCTTCCAACAGGGCATTTTTTTTTTTATGCCTTCTTTTTTCTTCCAAGCTCCCTTTGTGATTAAGATCCCTCTAATATAGGACTTGTGGGCATCCCATAGGGTTGAGCCCTGGACCTCCCCATTATCGTTTATTTCGAAAAAGGTTTTTATTTCATTTTTTATTTGCTCCACTAGTTCTTCGTCCTGGAGGAGTTCCTCATTCAGTCTCCAGCTATGTGATGGGGCCTGTACCTCCGGGCAGTCCAGGACCATTGAGACTGGTGCATGGTCAGATATAGAGACTATCTCCACCTTTGTTTCCTTCACTCTTTCAAGCAGGGCGTGGTCGATTAGGATGTGATCCAATCGGGAGTACGTCCCGTGTACGTGGGAGTAGAAAGTAAAGTCCCTATCTTTAGGGTGTTGTACCCTCCAGACGTCCACCAACTGGTTTGACATTAATCTCTGCTTAATCATTTTAAGTTGTTCCTTATTTGTCCCGCGGACACGGGACGTACTATCGAGTTCCAGATCCATACAGAAGTTCAGATCCCCCATCACTATAACATAACCCTGTCTAAAGTCTCTTAATTTAACCAAAATCTCTTTTAAGAATTTAATCGGTTTTATGTTTGGGGCGTATATATTTGCGAAGGTATATTTATTACCACCCAATGAACCCCTCAGGAACAGAAATCTACCTCCTGGGTCCACCACCCTGCTCTCGACTGAGAAATGTATGTCCTTTGAAAACCCTATGGCCACCCCCCTTGCCCTATTGATAACCGCATCACCATAGAACCAGGATGGGAAATGACTCGAAACTATTTTGGTGTTGGACATGTGGGAGAGGTGTGTCTCCTGAAGGAAGACCACCCCTGCCCCATACCCCCTCAGTTCCTCCAAGATCTTTTGTCTTTTACTATTCAAGTTCAGCCCCTTTACATTATAGGATACATATTTAATCAGCGTCATCCTACTTCTATGGTGAGGGTTTTTATGTCAATGGGCCAGCAGCGTCGAAGTGATGTGGATATAAACCCTCCCTCCCTCCTCCCCCATTCGTCCCCCCTCCCCCCCCCCCCCCCCTCCCCCCCCCCCCCCTCCCCCCCCCCCTCCCCCCCTCCATACCTCCCCCACCCACCCCCCTCCACTCTTCCCCTCCCCACCCTCCCTAACCCCCTCTGGGGTCTCGGAGTCGTTGGAGGCCATTCCATTTCCTGGCCTACCTCGAATCTCCTTGTACCCAGGTGGGGTGGGGCACTGAACGACTGGCGTGCCCAGCCATTCTCCCGATAGTGATTTACAATCGGGGAGCAGCGGGCTAAATGCCCACGGTTCTCAGCTAAACTGACACTCGTTCGACCCTCCTCGAAACCACGGCTCCCTCTCCCCTAGTCCGCACCCCTCCCCCTCCCAATCTCCTCATATCAGGGCTATCCGTTCTCTCCCCTATCTACCCAGCCTGGCAAGTCCGGGACCTGAATACCCAATTTACTACAGAACTCTGGCAGCTCCTCCGGGAAACGCAATCTGGCCGAGCGCCCATCCCTATTACCAATCAGGCATGCGGGGAAACCCCAGGTGTATTTTATATTCAAGAGTCGCATTGCTTCTAGTAGGGGTCTCTGCTGCCTACGCCTTTCTAAGGTTTGGGGAGACAGGTCTGAGTATATTTGGACTTCAGTATCCTCAAATTTCAAAGGAGGGCTACGGTACAGTTTTGCCCAAATTTCAGCCTTGTCCTCATAGTAGCAAAATCTAACAATGATGTCTCTGGGTCTGCCAGTTTCTGCTGTCTGCATTCTGCCAACTCGGTGGGCCCTCTCAATCTTGGGGAAATCTTCCTCTCCTCTTCCTAACAAAGGGTTGAATATCGTGAATACAGTATCCCTTAGATTTTCTCCTTTTTTCTCAGGAACCATTTTCACTCTGATGTTCTGTCTCCTGTTTCTGTTTTCAAAATCTTCCAATTTATATTTAATGTCCCGTTGGCTTAGATGTATTGATCTGATCTGTTCCTTCATCTTGAGAGTTTCTTGGTCCTGAGACTCAACTCTATTCTCGATATGTTCAACCCTTCCCAGTAAGTGACCCCAATCTTCTCTAAGGAGGTGGAATTCCCCTTTAATAGCATTTTCCATCCTTTGGAGCATTTCCTCCATCTCATTTTTTGTAGGGCATTGCGCCCCCGTCACCTGATCCAAAGACCCACTTTCGTTCGTCTCGCTTTCCAATACCTGTTCGGATATTGTCTGATCGAGTGTCACATCTACTTTTTTTTCTTTAGCTTTCTTTTTATCCATCGTTGCTTTGGGTTGTTGGTCCGAGTTATGCGGTTGTGGGCTTGTTCCTGATCTCTTTCTTGGATGTTTTACTCATATTTACTTTACAGTTTTTTCTAATTCTCCTCCCCAGTATGCTGGGAGGGGTAATTCCGAAAAGTTGTTTTAATTTACTCTCAACTTCCGCACTGCCTTCTCCTGACCCAGCTCTCGCTCCTCTTCCTTTCTCTCCTGTTGGAGGGGAGTCTGTCCCGGATTATTTGTCGGTACCCTCGTGTCCAACTTGCCGTCGTCCAAGGGGGTGACCAGGGGCACCTAAACACTATGTGGAAAGAGCCTCCCTTGTTAAGAGATCCGCCTCTACTTCTTCTCCCAGGGGTGCGGCCAACCCAGTACCCCGGGAACGTAAAGCACACCCCCCTAGAAAGTATCACTCAGTGGGATCTCCCACTCCTCCCTCTTTGCAGTCCACAGTTGGTTCTCTGGCGTAAGCCCCCAGTATGGAAGGACTTTTTGCGGTGACCAAGGCTCTAGATATCCTTTCGGGCTATGTCCCTCTGAGGGGTTAAGAGGGGGGTGAGAGGGGGTGGCTAAGAGAGTGCCTGTTAGGTATGGTTATGCTGGGTCAGGTTTACACGCACAAGGACCTTGGAGGGAGAGATTGAGTATCAAAAAAAAAAAAAAAAAAAAAGGAACAAGGTATACAGCCCCAAGATTACCGAGAGAGTGGGCATCGGCAACCCCCCCCTTATTTTTTTTTTGGAGGGGATGGTCTCCTCCCCTAGTGGTAAGTCAGGTGTTTTAGCCTATAGCGTTATGATCTAATGCCCTAAGGCTCCTTGCTTTGTTGATTTAAGCATGAGAAAATCGGTACAGTTCACTACAACGCCCAATGCTTACAAAGCACTTAAGGAGACCGTTGTTCAATCCGAATATAAATCCCTATGCGAGTTTATGCAGACTGAGAATGCCGCGGACCCCCTGCTTCAATACATGAAATCCAAAAACATAGAGAAAAGGTCGGCTGATGGTTACAGTGAGGTGGTAAGTCAGGTAATAGCCTGTAGCGTTATGAAAAATAGTACAGTACACTATCGCGGCCAAGCTCCTTCAGAAATTGTGGTCCCGGTTATTCCTCGTTAGTAACGATATACCAATCCTTACAAAACATTTAAGGAGACCGTTGTTCAGTCCGGGTATAAATCCCTATGCGAGTTTATGCAGAATGGAAATGCTACGGACCCCCTACTTCAAAGCGTGAAATCAAAAACATAGAGGAAAGGTCGGCTGGTAGCTGCAGTGATTACAGATTGCTTTAAAAGTCCTGTAAATAATACATCCATCAAAATCTTAAATCTTAAATCTGCTAGTCCCATTTAACACGGAGTTTCCAGGTCCCAAGTCCTCCTTGGATAGATATAAGCTAGCAGAAGGTATAGATAAATACTTGCTCACCTTTCGCCGTTGGTTTGACCTTACCCCTCACAGAAGGGTTAGTAATAGGAGATACTCACGGACCGGGGGGGCCCCATCGATCATCCGGATGGTGAGAGCTTTGCTGGAGTGAGAGAGCATCGGGGGGGTCAGGTTCGGCGGGAGAGACGGCTTGCCGTAGGGAATAGAGAAGGTTACCCCGCTCTTAGTCTTGCCAGTGTCAGCAAGCTGGCCCGGATCGTACTAGGCATCGCCCGAGCCAGTCCTGGCACTCAGAGGCACACGGCGCATACCTTCCATGGAGCGCCGGCGTCTTCCCTCCTCGCGGACAGCGCTGCCTCAGGACGCCCGCTGCACCAGGCCCCTCCCTCCGTGCTAAACTACATCAGCACGTCCTGGCGCATCCTGCGCGCTCCTGATTCAGTATCTAATGGGTAGGTGAGATAATGTTAAATTCTGATCAGACTTAATGGATATGTTAAATTCAGGTAATAATGAATCTGGATTTTTTGGTGTGTTTTTTTTTGACATTTCAGATTCTAAAATGTCTTCTGGGAGACATGTGACCTCCATTGAGCCAATTTTGTTGCTGTGATCCTGTAAAATGTTCTATCTCCCCCCTGGTATGAAAGGGAGCCCCTCCAAGTTCATATCTCCCCATTGTGGTTGAGGGAGAAGGAATGGGGAGATGGTTGTGGTAGCATAGAGTAGAAGAGCCTTTCACAGAAGTTGGCTAAAGTGAGGGCATTGCAGACTAATGCTATGCCCTGTACACACGACCGGACTTTCCGCCAGAAAAGGTCAGACGGAATCATTCTGTCGCACATTCCGTTCGTGTGTGGGCTTCATCTGACTTTTTCTTTCTAAAATTCTGACGGACCTAGAAATAGAACATGTTTCAAATCTTTCTGTCGGAACTCCGCCGGAACCAGTTCCTATTGAGAAAACCACTCGTCTGTATGTTGTTCCGACGGACCAAAAACGACGCAAGGGCAGCTATTGGCTACTGGCTATTGAACTTCCTTTTTCTAGTCCCGTCGTACTTCATTGCATTCTAAACAATCAGACTTTGGTGTGATCCTGTGTAGGCAAGTCCGTTTCGGCGGAACTCTGTCGAAACTCCGTTGAAAAGTCCTTTAGAGTTCAGTCCGATGAGAAGTCCGCTCGTGTGTATGCGGCTTTAGTGTTTTCCTTTAAATTTGTGTACAACGAGAAACATTTTTGTCAGTTTATCCTCTTAAAAGCACAGGCATAATATCAGTCTGTGCCTTTGACTATTGGCAGTCAGTGTGGACTGTTGTAGTCTATTGGTTTGCCAATTGTCACCTGGTACAGTTTTTTAAATGATTGCCTCACACTATTTATACATCTATGCCTACTGCTATTGTGATCTTTCCATCACAAGGCTCCTGCCACCTTCCAGGCCCACTCACCTAGTAATATCTAATAGGGATGAGCCCAATGTTCGAGTCGAACATCGGGTGTTCACCTGTTCGCCCAACAGCGAACATTATGCAGTGTTTGTGGCAAATTCGAAACCCGCGGAACACCAATGTTCGAGTCGAACATCGGGTGTTGGCCCCAGGGGACATGTATCAATGCTAAAAAAAGTTTTTAAAAAAAAAAAAAAAAACTGCGCCCAACAGCGGGGGGGGGTGTGGTGTCTATAGTATGCCATTATGCAGTGTTTGTGGCAATTTTTGTTAAAGTTAGTTAATGTTTGGTGTTTAAGTTGTAGTATGTGTAAAAAAAAAAAAAATGTTGTGTTGTAGTTATTTTTATTTGTGTATATGTAGTGTGTTTAAAGTATGCCTGTTTAAGTATTTGTATTGTAAATATTGTGGTAAGTAGTTGTTATGTGTTACTGTCTGTTATGTTATTACGTTGTTATATTTATTGTTTTGTTAAAAAACCTGAAGATGTAGTTACTGTGTATCAGTTAGTTATGTGTTACCTAATTTAGTAAAAAAAAAAAAAAAAAAAAAAAATATTTAAGTATATAGTTTTGTGTAAAATGAGGTAGTGTTTTTTATATTAGTAGTTGTGTCTGTTGTAATTTGAGGTAAAATGTAGATTTGTTAGTATTAGTAGTTTATGTATGTGTATTTGTGTTTGTGTTCTTGTTTTATTTATTATAACTAGTTGTTCGGGTATGTAACCAGTGTAGATTATTGTAACGTCATCGTATTGTTTTATACATTAGTTTTGTGTGTGAGTGTATATTAGTCTAGGTATTGTTAGTTGTGTTATCGTTTTTATGGTATATGTAAATTTATTTGTTAAAACAGTGAATATTCGAAACGTCATATATATTGTTTTTCTAACGAAGATCGACCAGAGATCCGAGATCGCCGACCAGTTACACGAACGTATAACCCAAAAGACACACCCCGACGAGAGACACAACCCCCGGAAAGACCACAAATAACAGTCAGATACAAACGTAGAACAACACCCAAAACCAACATTCAGAGACCAAAGATAAACAAAAACAAGATAAAAACCAAAGGGTGCTAAGGGTTGGACCGAGTAATAAGATACCAAAAAAAACACACAAAGTAAGAACAGAACAGACCACCACGTAACCCCCAAAAGACTACCCACAACGAGAAGCCTAACAAAGATAATGAAATAACTGACCTACAGTGCCCCCCCCCGCCTACTACCCCCCCAGATACCCGCCCCCAAGAAACCCCCAAAAAATAAAAAGAAACACCCCACACAAAAAAATAATTACACAGAAACCCGCGGAACACCGTTAATGTCTATAGGACATTAACATGAAAAACCAAAAATGCTCATTTTAAAGGCTTATATGCATGGTATTGCCATAAAAAGTGTTTGGGGACCCGGGTCCTGCCCCAGGGGACATGTATCATGCAAAAAAAAAGTTTTAAAAACTGCTGTTTTATCGGGAGCAGTGATTTTTTTTTTACTTTAAATATCGTGACGGGGGGGGGTGTGTGTCTATAGTATGCCTGTAGCGCATTTTTACTGCGTTTTAGAACAGACCATTTCACAAAAAAAGTGTCAAAAATAGTAAAAAAGACAGGTAACACATTGGGACAAGTCCTTTATTAAAAAATAAAAAAATAAAAACATCCCACGATATAAATCCATCTCACGCCGCCGGCGAGCTAAAAAAAGTCACAACAGCTCCACCTCCATGGGAGGCTCCCACCAAGTGACCGCAGACACCCACAACCACTGGCAAGGGTTGTGGGGATGAGGCCCTTGTCCCCATCAACATAGGGACAAGACGCTTTGGGGGGCTACTCCAAAGCACTCTCCCAATGTTGAGGGCATGTGGCCTGTTATGGTTCAGGAGGGGGGGCTCTCTCATCCCCCCTCTTTTCCTGCAGCCTGCCAGGTTGCGTGCTCGGATAAGGGTCTGGTATGGATTTTGGGGGGACCCCTACACCATTTTTTTTATTTTGGCACAAGATTCCCCTTAAAATCAATACCAGACCTGAAGGGTCTGGTATGAATTTTGGGGGGACCCCTTCACCATTTTTTTTATTTGGTGCAGGGTTCCCCTTAATTTCCATAACAGAGCTGAAGGGCCTGGTATGGATTTTGGGGGGACCCCCTCGCAAATGTTTTTACATTTTTGGTTCGGGGGTTCCCCTTAATATTCATACCAGACACAAAGGGCCTGGTAATGGACTGGAGGGAACCCATGCCATTTTTTTAATGAGTTTTATCTATATTTTCCCGAGACCTGACAATTCATTACAGCCACAATCAGTTTTAAATTACATTTTTTCCTTTAGAAATGTCATTTTGCTGTGGTATTGTTCTAAACACGGGAAAAATGTGCCACTTTACAGGCATACTATAGACACCTCCCAGTCACAATATTAAAAAGAATATTTTATTTTTATTGTTTTACTTAGCATTATTAAAATCACTTCTCCAGAAAAAACGTCTGTTTTTAAAACTTTTTTTGCATTGATACATGTCCCCTGGGGCAGGACCCGGGTCCCCAAACACTTTTTATGACAATAACTTGCATATAAGCCTTTAAAATTAGCACTTTTGATTTTTCATGTCCGTGTCCCATAGACTTTAACGGTGTTCACGTGTTCGTCTGAATTTTTTGCCTGTTGGCATGTTCTGGTGCGAACCGAACCGGGGGGGGGGGGGTGTTCGGCTCATCCTTAATGTCTAAGTATCCTTGGCATTATTTTTGGAATAAGAGTCTGACACGCTATCTTACTCTTACTTTGCTTCCTGCTGTATTCCTTACTGCTGTTTTCTGAGACCACCAACGTTGCCACCCCCCCAAATCCATTGTAATACTTTTTTTGAATACATTGTTAATGTATAAGAGACTCCCAAGGTTGCTAGGAGCTCCTGCTTGTTTTTAATTTTTCTTTTATTTACCCAGACTGCATCCCAATTTTTTTAATTTTTGGACACATTTTCTCATAATGCAGAACTCAGGAACGTCACAATGTCTTTTGGAAATGTGATGAAGGTTGTTCTGCCAATTGTTGTTATTGCCCTTTCTCTGTAACCAAGTATCATACAACTCTCTATAAAGAGCATTTTTAGTATCAGTGGAGGTTATATTTAGTAAAAAGCAATATTTGGAGTTTTTAATTTGCTGACATCTCTGCAAAAATAGGACAAAGAGTGTGAAAATGTTGGCTTTAAAAAAAATGCATTGTAGCCAAATGAAAAAGTGACATTGACGTGGTTCTAAAGCCAGAATGTTTTTTTAACCTTAAAGGCAAAGCACAGCCTTTCACTCCTGTGAACCGTTTTCAGCTGACAGCGGGCTGAAGTCTGCTGTTGGCTGACATCACAGAGCCGGTCCAGGCTGGGAAAAGATTGCGACCATATGGTCAGGATCCATCCAGAAGCCTGAACTGGCATCCGGCTCAGCCTCTCAGCAAGCTCCTGAGCTCCTGCCCTCTCCACAGCTCAATGCTACAGTGAGCATGGAGGGGGGCAGAGCAGGGAGCCAGTGCCTGACAGTTACCGGCTCTCTGATCACGGAGCTCTGAGGGACCAAGCGATCAGACGTGTATGATTGCTTGGTTCTGAGTTATAGAAGGGGAAGGCAAGGCTAGATTTCACAGCAGCTAGGCTCCTGTAGATGTCAATGGAAGCCAGGGGCAGCAGATAAGTGTGATAGTACATCAAAAGAACACATGCTCTAGTATTGGCAACACACAGATATAGATAAATAGGTGCATTGTGGCAACATGGATAAGTCAGCCTGTAAATGTCAATGTAAGCCTTGGAGAGCAAAGTAGGAGAAGAAGTCAGCCACTGGTGGAATGCACATGGCTTTAGAAGTGATGTCATGTACGTGGGGGCATGGTTACCCATTTCAAGGTTGACCACCTCTTTCTCAAACCAATGGAGACAGAGATAGGCAGGGCTGGCTTATATACAGGATGGAAGAGAACTACAGGGACCAGCATGTAAATATGGAAGAACTTATTTAAAATGACTAGCAGCCCACACCGATTCAGCTTGGTGGCATGTCACCAACCTGAAAATGCATATGAAGTTTTATTTAGAATAAAATTAATTAAATGTCTTGCATTCATTGTGCACAAGGCATTAATTATGTTGTGCACATTTTAAAATTCTTTTGACTTAAAAGAAAGAAGCTGCTGCTTACAATTGTTGCTTCAAAATAAAACTTCACATGCATTTTTGTTGGTTTGAGAAAGAAGCAAGCCCACCTCAAAACTACTCCCCCCCACACATAATAATACTTCCGGAGCAACGTGCCTTCCACCACAGGCTTCCATCCTCCTTTCATCTCCAAGGCTTCCACTGATATCTACAGGAGCCTAGTTGCTGTGGAACCCAGTCTGGCCTTCCTGTTTCCAGAGAAGCTGAGAGACAGATGGACCAGTGTGAGGCTGATTTATCCATGTTACCACAAGCCCAGATGCTGGAAGAATGTCCAGCTGTCAGAAGATTCACCCTTCAGAGGCTGACATATATGAGTTTACACACATGCCAATCATCACCGTGTGTATCCTGTAAGTTGCCAATTGTCTACTTAAATACATGTTTTTAATAACCACTACAATAAGATGCACCCTCTGATCTCCATATATGTTGCTTTAGAGAATCTTTAGTTTCTCAAAAAGTGTTGCACTAAAGTGTCTTGGACTACACATAATTCCATAATCTTCCACATCCACTCTCTTCAGCACACAGATCTGATTGCATCATTGTGCCATAATCTCCACTCCTATGCTGTCAATTACAACCTTTGAGTAGATATTGAGCGTGGGGCCAAGCTGAACTGTGTATCAATGGACACACAGAGCGTGGCCTAAGAGAGAGCCTGCATTAGTGTCTATGGCAGCACTTGGCAGGGGACCTGAGAATAGGAGGATTGGGGCTACTATGAGCAAAACCATTGCATGGACCAGGTATGTATGACATATTTGTTATTTTTAAAAACTAGGTTTACAATAACTTTAAGCTAAACAAGATAGATAAAACAAGAAGGCTCCGAGACAAGGGATGTCCTGTGGGTCTGATGTCATCTTTTATAGGTTAGGTATTTCACATTTTAATTTACCTCAAAAGCCTCACTAATGAATCCCCTGCCACCACCAAAGCCCCATATAACCTTTTTTGACTATAGTTTTTCCACTGCTGTTAATGGTCAAAGTCCTCAAATTTCACTCTAATTTATCTACTAATTATTTTCTATCATGTGAAATCAAATCCTTATGGACTGGATATACCAATCACTAAATATTAAAGCACAGACCTCAGTCCTGTATGAATGCAATGCTAACCACAAATAGTACAACATCAAGTAGAGCAGGGTTGCCAACCTCCCACAGCATTTTTTACTGACAAAACATGGAACATTTACTGGCGGGGCACATTTTTTACTACCGACTTGAGAAATTACACAACTCCTATTGAAAACTAACACAGTGAATATTTGAACAGTATAAACATGATATGGAAACACTGACAATACCTATAAAAAAGTAATTTTCTTGATTTACACTTAAAAAGTCAACCCAGCATGAAATTATCAGCCCCTGATATTTACTGGCAGTTGTAAAAAAAATCACAGGTTTTTACATACTGTCAGTAAATTTCCTGGCGGTCGGCAACCCTGATGTAGAGTGGAATGTGAGCAATGTATTGTTGGCAGAGTGTAAATTAATAGATCAGAAGTAGGGTGCTACTACCCAGGATGATAAGAAGATTGTTTAGAGCTACCTGGGTGCGGAAAGGCAGTCACACAGCTGCAGTAACAATAATGAGAAAAGATGGTCCGCAACTCCTTGCTTGCTCTTTAAAATCTTCAAAATGTATTGAGTGTAAATGATACTTTATAATTAGTGTTGTCACAAAATGTCACTTTATCTGGAATGATGACTTGCTAATTGTAAGAGATGCATGCTGAGGAACACAATCTAATGTTCTCTTTTTAATTTTTTTTTTGTAGGGTTGGACAAACCAGGTAAGCTCACCTTATGATAGCTTTGTGGTTTCTTTACATGAAAAATTTACAGTTCTATTATCTTCCTGTTATGTGTAGAGATCACCGATCTATAGACAATACTCAATATGATCGCCACCCCCCCCCCCCCCCCCGAGATTTACAGAACAAAACTTCTGCTTTTACTTTAGTTTGTTTTCTACAAAATTACATCAATCTTGGTGATACTTATTCAGCTTTGGATGTTTCCTATTCACCCCGACTGAAAAGTTTATTAAGGGACATTTTTAAAGAAAATTTGAAACACATTGGCTATAATTGACATTAAGGAAGGAAATTATAAGATATCTATCAAATCCAAAACTCAATTTGTTGCCCAAAACATTTTCAATAGAAGAAAGGAAATCGACATAAAGTGTTTAGGAACTATACAATATAATACATATAACACTATTACTATCTACAGAAAACGTGTCCCTGGGTCATCTGTTATATTATGGCCACTCGGCCCCAACCCAAGTAACTCAAGGCTTCCATATGTTCTCAAATTTAAAACTTTTATCTTTCCTTATAGCTTATAATTTTTCAAAGGTTTAATGAATTTGAACCAATCCAACAGCTTCAGACTGATTAGGCACAAGGTTCTGTTTCCAACGTCTAATGACAGTCAGCCTTGCTGCCAAGAGAGTGACCACAGTATGAAAGCATGGGAGAAAGTCATATATCCCTAAGATTAACCCCTTCACACCTAAGGGTAAAACAGATGTTAATGCCTAAGCACAGTTTTGCACATGTGTTAGTAAAACTGTACATATCATCACAACTACTTTGTGTATCCAGGTGGATTATACCACATTTTTTTAAGGACAAATTGGGCTTTCACTTAGTGGTAAATGGATATATCCTTATTTTTTATTATCAAAAGAAAACTGGCCCAAAATAGTAAAAAAAAAAAACATTTTTCTTTTTAATTTAGTTGTATATTTCTTGTTTCTACCATAACATATCACCAAAGAACAACCCCAAAATAAATTTTGCAACGATTGCAGTGATACCACATATGTGGATGATAGTTGTTGTTTGTACCTGTAGTGCAGCCCAAAAACAATAGTGCGCTTTTTGCTTTATAATGCTGGCCATATACAAACGATAAATTGAAAGGTTAATGTGTTTCCCATCTGAACTGTCTGCACTAGGTATATGTAAAAAAACTAACAAAATATGCATTCATTTATGTCCACTAGATGATTTATTGGTCATTACATGATGGCACTATCGTTTGCGCTCACGGCCTAATGTTAATTTTTTGAAAATGGGTTTGGCCGATTTTTTGTATAGTGTATGGCCAGCATAATTTTAATTTTTTTTTTTTTTTTAATCCTGTCCAAAATATATTGACCCTGACCTTGACCTTTAACTCTGACCTTGACCCAAACATTAACCCTGGCACTGAGCTAGATGAAACCTTGATCTAGGTATTTTCTATTTTATTTTTTATTATTATTATTCTATTTTATTTTTTACACTTTTTTCCCTCTGCAAGGAAAGAGAAAGATGCAATGGGGCTGATTTACAAAGCATTTGCGCCATGAGTTGCGGCCTACGCTGATGCGCAAGGGCCATTTTTGTATTCACAAAGCATTTGCGCCTGTAACACAGCGCAATTTCCCATTTACTATGAGCATGGCGGCGTATGGGCGGCCGCGATCTGTGCGCCGCTATAGACCTGGCTCACGGCATCTTCAACTCAGAATTAAAAGAAGCTGGAAGTGGCAATATTATGGGGGTGATGTGGGTGATGAGAGGAAGTATAGATATGACTGTCCAAGTAACAAATATGCCCAAAATAGAACGGAAAATTAACTTTCTCTGAGCAAGCTTGCTGCGCCTGCAAATACACTTGGAACTACGCTAGGTCAATTTATGTACTGCGCATGCGCAAGCGGCATTTGCTCCTGTTCAAGTGCTCTGGTTCACTGCACTGGCAAAATATTAGTAAATGTCAAGCCACGTAGGTTCATTTGCATACGTTGAACAGGCGCACCTCAACTTTTTTGCGCTGGTTCACTTCTATGGGTTTTTTAAGGCTATTTGAACACAGGTCATGTTAACATTAAGAAAAGAACAAAAATGCGTGGGGGTCCCCCGAAGTCCCATACCAGGCCCTGCAGGTCTGGTATGGATATTAAGGGGAACCCCGCGCCCAAAATAAAAATGCCGTGGGGGTCCCCCCCAAAATCCATACCAGGCCCTTATCCGAACACGCAAACTGGCAGGCCACAGGAAAAGAGGGGAGGACGAGAGAGCACCCCCCCTCCTGAACCGTACCAGGCATAATTCCCTCAACATTGGGAGGATGCTTTGGGATCCCCCCCAAAGCACCTTGTCCCCACGTTGATGAGGACAAGGGCCTCATCCCCACAACCCTGGCCGGTGGTTGTGGGGGTCTGCGGGCGAGGGGCTTATTGGAATCTGGAAGCCCCCTTTAACAAGGGGACCCCCCAGATCCCGGCCTCCCCCCTGTGTGAAATGGTAACATTTCACCAAAAAAGGGACATAAGTGTTAAAAATGACAGGATGCATGGAACCGTGCATCAGAGGGGGCGGGGTCACTGGGTGGCCTCGCTTTCTGTTATATAAGACCTGTCAGAGTGGAGAAGAGACGCCGTGGAGGAAGATGCCAGACGAGAACACCAGAGCAAGAAGAAGCGGATCCTGGTATGGATTTTGAGGGGGACCCCACGCCATTTTTTTTTGGGCGCGGGGTTCCCCTTAATATCCATACCAGACCTGAAGGGCCTGGTATGCTCTTGGAGGTTTTTTATTAAAGTCGCCTGGCCTGGGGGTGACTTAAAGTCCTGTTGTAAGTCGCCCCAAGTCGTGTTGTAAGTTGCCCCAAGTCGCGCTGGAAGTCGTGTTGCCCGTGTGTGAATGGACTGTTAATGATAACGGCGTGTGCTATTATCAATGGCATATTATTATTGCGGTGTGCCGGCATATTATGTGTTGCGCTTATTCGTGCGCCGGTTCATACGCTCAATTAATAATTTATCTGGTGCACCAATTGAGGTCTGAACCGGCGCAGCGCTTTTATCCTGGTAAATCAGCCCCACTGTGTCTTACCTAACTATTCACAGAGAGAGAGACATGGGGGTGGGCTTCACAGGGACTAATTACTATGAGCCAATCAGAGGCTATCACAGTGATCAGGTGACCTGATCGTTAGTATGGGACCCGGGGCTCTCGGTCTCTGTGCTTGGAGTGCACTGTGTGACGCTCTCCCAGCACAAAGACAGAGGCATGGGTATGTGGCCCCACCGAAAAAATACCAGTCCAGAGAGGCCGCATATCTGCATACTGCTGGTGTCATGGGTTCAGATGGTTAATGGAGGTTTAGATGAAGTCATGACCCTTGTTATTTCTGAAATATTTTCCACCAGAAGCTATTGAGGTTCCTACATGACCATACAATGTGCATCAGATCTGCCTCAATGCTCCTGTTTGTGGTTTTCCTGGCTGTGGTACAGAATTGATAAATGTCCCACATTGTTCCTGTGAGGAATGTTGTAGGTACAGGAGGTATATTTGTGAATGGGTCCCAAATCATTGAGGGACCTGACCCCTTTATGTTACCACACTGATCCCATGACCCCCATTCTGACCCTATGTCCACCTATTACTCTTCTTATCTAGTGCTGTGATACCTAATATACTAAGGAACATACTAAGGATATACTAAGGAAAATACTAAGGATATACTAAGGAAAATACTAAGGATAAACTAAGGAAAATACTAAGGATAAACTAAGGAAAATACTAAGTATACACTAACGAAAATACTAAGTATACACTAAGGAAAATACTAAGGATATACAAAGGAAAATACTAAGGATATACTAAGGAAAACACGCTTTCTCTTTTTAGGAAATTGTTCAGATTCTGGCTGCCATCCAAATGCCACTTGTTCGGAATTTGAAGGATACGGGGAGTGCACATGTAAAGAGGGATTTGCTGGAGATGGAACATCTTGTAATGATATAGATGAATGTCAGGACTATCACACCCTCAATTGTAATTATTATTATGGTGGTGGTTACTGTGTGAACACTGTCGGATCGTTCACCTGTAATTGTTTCTCTGGATCTGAGCATGATGAATTATTGGGCTGTGTTGATATTGATGAGTGTGCGGACAGCTCTCTGAATAACTGTGATCCGGTAGCTCTATGTACAAATTATTATGGATCTTACTACTGTACTTGTCCCTATGGATATTACGGAGATGGAAGACACTGTGAGATCAATGAATGCCAACAAGGAACACCGTGTGCCTCTAATAAAGACTGCAAAAAGGCCATTGGATCATATTCCTGTATTGACCCTTGCTCCGACCACACAGTACTTAATGACCCCTGGCGCAGTCCTTCTAATACATTTAGTTATAATTATGGGGATTACTGGTATTATAACTGGTATCATTGTGACTATGGTCTGTCTGGTTGGTATCGGTTCAAAGGAGAAAATGACCAGAAAATCCCAGAGCACTGCATACCACAACAAAGATGTGGGACTTCTATCCCCATTTGGATGAACGGCTCCCACCCTACAGGCAGTGATGTCATTGTGAATCGTACAGCTTGTTCCAACTATTATGAGGGATGCTGTACACAACCTTATAACATTTCTGTGAAGATGTGTCCGGGAGGATTTTATGTATATAAGCTACAGAGTACAAGCTGCAACTTTGCCTATTGTACAGGTAAGTATTTACACAAAGCATAATTCAGTATGTTGTCTTCATCTATAAAACAATATATATATATATATATATATATATATATATATATATATAAAATAAAGTTCTTATGTGCCTCAGTTAAAAATAAACATTCTTTTTGTTCCTTCTCTTCTAGAATCTATATCTAGCTGCTCAGGGGTGGACTGCGCTCCGGATGAGGAATGTAGAATTGTGGGGGGAGTTCCCGGCTGTAACTGTAAATCTGGAATACAAATAGGAAATTTAGCAGGTACTGTAGGTAATAAGCTCTCATAACTTTTCTAAGAGGACTATTTGTGAAAGAGTTACTAGGAAATATGTCCAGTGAATCCTCTTTGCGACCATTTTCCCTTGTGGTAATCTTCTAACATGTCGCTCACCCTAAGGCTGCATTCACACCTTTCAGGCAGAAAATCGTGCGAATTGCGGCGTTTTTTGCGGCGTTTTTTTACCGCGATTTGCGGCGTTTTTTTACCGCGATTTGCGGCGTTTTTTACCGCGATTCGCGGCGTTTTTTACCGCGATTTGCCGCGAATTTTGTGCAGAGCAAAAGGTCACCAATGTAAAAAGAATAAAAACGCCCAAATCTGCCCGATTCGCGCGACAAAAAAGGGTCCGGAACTTGTTTGAGCTTCAGGCGTAGGGCTTCAGGCATTTTGGAGTGGAGATGTGAACCATCTCCATAGAGAATAATGTATTTTTTCCCCTCTAGCTTTTGTAGCTTCAGGCTTCAAGCTACAAAACGCTCAGGTGTGAATGCAGCCTAAGTCTACCATAAAGTAAGCTGTCACACCACACCAGGCATTTTCACCCCCTTGCTGCCCGGGCCAGATTTCAGCTGTCAACGCTGTCACACTTTGAATGACAATTGCGCAGTCATGCAACACTGTACCCATATAAAAATTTTCTCATTTTATTCACACAGCTAGAGATTTCTTTTGGTGGTATTTAAACAAAGCTGGGTTTTTACTTTCTGCTAAATAAATGAAAAGGGCAAAAAAATTAAAAAAGCCATTTCTTTGTTTCTGGCATACATTTTGAAAATAAATATTTTTTCTTCATAAATTTAAAACTGTATTCTGCTACATTTCTTTGGTGAAAATAACCCAAATCTGTGTATATTATTTAGTCTGTAGGAGAGTTATAGAGTTCACAAACTATGTTGTATATATATATAATTTAATAATATATATATATATATATATATATATATATATATATATATATATATATATATATATATATATATATATTACTTTTTTTACAATTTTGTTTTGCACATACTGTGACCGGAGCAATATAGCATTACCATAGTAACCCTGTACTACTCTGGGATAAGTGATCAGGATTATATATATATATATATCTATATATATATATATATATATATATATATATATATATAGATATATATATCTATATATATATGTATATCTATATCTATCTATCTATCTATCTATCTATCTATCTATCTATCTATCTATCTATCTATCTATCTATCATCTATCTATCATCTATCTATATAGATAGATAGTTTTTTTATATATATATATATATATATATATATATATATATATATATATATATATATATATATATATATATATATATATACATTTTGATTACTTATTACAGTGAATATCGTTGATATAAACAACCAACACCCAAAAGTCTCTGACAGGTATCCTGTTTCCACTTCCGGGTGTTCAGGCCACATCCCATGACATCATCGCGGGGCGCCCTCCTCCTCCCTTCTCTCCCTGTCACCGGGCCAGTAGGAGAGAGGAGCGTGGCCTCACGCATGCGCAGTAGGGTTCCCAGCGTGAAGCCATAAGGCGACACTGCCAGGTTCCCTTACCCTCAATGGTGGCTGCAGCACCCGACAGCCGATGGAAACATCAGCTGCGGTGCTGACATTGCTGGACTCCAGGACAAGTAAGTGTCCTAATATTAAAAGCCAGAAGCTGCAGTATGTATAGCTGCTGGCTTTTATTTTTTTTATTTTGGGCGGAACAACGCTTTAAAGTGTAGGTTCATCTTTACAGAAAATCTGTAAGGTGAAATTACACTGGACCCTCTTCCCATCCACCCCCCCCTAGTCCCACTAACCTGGAGTACGGCGATCTCCCGTTCTGACAATGTATAGTCACTTTACAAGTCCAGGGATTTGAAATCCCTGTGGCTCTCTCTCCTCTTTGCCTGCGATGACAGGACAGGCTACACGGGTTCTGATTGTTCAGCACTGCCCATGTGACAGTGCTGACCAATTAGAATGCTTCTAAATGTACCTCCTGATGATGTACATTTAGGAAATTACGCCAGGGGGATTTCTAAGCCCTGGACCGTTAAGGCGGCTATACGAGGTCTCATAGTAGGAGATCCCTGGGCTCCAGGTCAGCGAGCCATGGGGAGGATGAGGAGGGGGTCCAGTGTAAGCTCACCTTACAGATTTTTCTGTATAGGTGAATCTACCCTCTCATTAAATCCATTCATTCTGTGTGTGTTGTTATGATTAGCTAGGAATGGCCACAGCTAATCACATGGTACAGATGGACTGCGACTGGCCCTGTCTGTACCATGTGATCACTGTGACCAATCACAGCTAGCAAAACAATTGTACACAATGAATAGCATGAATGGATGCCATCCAGTGTGTACAAATGTCATGTGAACTGCTGTGATTGGTCAAAGTGTATTGGCAGTGTTATTAGCTGTGTCTGGAGACAGATCATGCCGCAATGTGGCCGTTGGGCCTGCGTGAGGTGCATTCTAGGTAGGACATCAATCTAGAGTGAGAGCGCTCCCCCCTAACAGTCTATTGTCTAGAGGCTGGGTGGGAAGCAGTTAAGGAACCAGAAGGTCTGAAGTAAAAACAAATATCCAAAAAAACAACAGGCTGTACAGTCTTCTTTAGGATTTAAAGTGGATGTAAACCCACTCTCATCTTTTCTAAACTACTGCAATATTGGTTATCTAGAAGAATATACATGCCTCCTGCATGTATACTTATCTGTCAAATGTCTCCCCTCTGTCTGCTATGAGACCCGAAAAACTGAAGATTTTGTGGGTGGGCCTGTTTTCCAGGGCTCAGTGGGTGGAGTCGTGATGTCAGTAGACTCCCCGCCCACCTCTACACTCCCCTTATCAACATGCATTTTCTCCTGTGTATTTCTTACACTGAACTTCTGCTATGATCTCTAACATCCAGTCAAAACCCAGAAAAGTCCCCACATGACTTCAGCATGCCAAATCATGCTGAGGTGTGGAACAGCCAATCCTTGCAGAGCAGCAGAAGAAAGGAGTGGGAGGGAATTGAAAAATAATGCATGTCTCTTAGGCTAGTGCACGAGATATGTAAATCACCTGCCACTCACAGCAAGGGGAGGATTTGACAAAGTTTTCCTCTGTTTTCAAGATTTATCTCACTGAACAATGAAAGAGGATTGCTCAGAGTTAGATGAACTCTTTGTGGCAAAACTGGGCTCAAATGATAGGAAATCTTATACTCAACATTATTACATCCACTTTAAGGAGCTGCAAAAAATGAACAACCAGAACTGTATAATTCTCGTATTCATGTAACTGGTGCAAAATCACTGCCCCCCCCCTTTCCTGACCTGCCGGGCTGCATACTCGGGTATGGGCTGGTATGGATTTTGGAACCCACACTGTTTTTTTTTTTGTAATTTTTCATTTCCAGCTTTTTTTTACAAGCGGTTGTTAAGGATGTGGCAGCCAGCTTCCCGGCCCACTCCTTAGCAACCAGCTATTTTAAAAAAAACAGCCTGATGGTCCCCCGACCCCAAGGCTGGTTTTCACAAATACCGCATATGATACCGCCAGCTAAACCCTGATGCTAATTATCACATGCTTTTTAACGCTTTGGTCCGTTTGTGAAATTAACTTTTTATGCAGTATTTACTGGCGCATTTTTTTTCGGTAAATACTGCATAATTGTTATTTTTTGGTGTAAATTGGACTTACTCTGCCACATGCGATAATGTTTGCAAATGAGTAATATGATATCCTTATCGCATGCGGTAAAGTTTTGCAAATTGACCCTAAAATTACTAGCTGGAGTTTTCCATACTCTGCTAGAGATAATTTAAAAAAGTTACAATTATTGTACTAATAAAATGTATTTTTAATGTAAAAAATACAGTTAGCTCAGGAAAGGAACAATTTCGGCTCAATTGGGAAAATTTTGTTTACAAGCAGGTTATCATTCAGCTTTGAGAATATTTCGGCTTTATAAGTGAAATAAAAGTGTACTAGTCTGGTATCTTTGGGGAGGTGACCATGCACACTTTTTAGTTTTGAAAAAATAATGTAAATTATTATTATAAATTAAATGTGTTTTGACTTATAATGGTCTAATAGTGCTAAAGTTCCATCTCCTTTCTTCATATCCATTTCTGTGTCTTGGTTGAGCCCCTTAGGTATTAGGCTAAAGCTGTACTGAGAGCATTGCTTTCTGACTAATTCAGCAATAATTCATGATCCGTCTTTGTTCTAAGCCACACTCCCAGTCATTCTGCTGCCAAATGCCAAATCCTTATGCCGCGTACACACGGTCGGAACTTCCAATGGATACAGTCCGATGGGAGCTTTTCATCGGATTTTCTGACCGTGTGTATGCCCATCGGTCTTATTCTGTCGGAATTTCCGACGGATTTTGGATTGAGAACCTTCTCTTAATTTTTCAGACGGAAAACCTTTCTATCAGATTTTCCGATCGTGTGTATGTAATTCCGACACGCAAAATTCCGACGCATGCTCGGAAACAATTTGACGTATGCTCGGAAGCATTAAAATTCCCTTTTATAGTGCTGTCGAACGTGTTGTATGCCGCAGTGTTGTTGACCGTCAGAATTTGGTGTGACCGTGTGTAGGCAAGACAGTTTGAGCGAAATTCCATCGGAATTCCGACGGGAAAACCATCAGAGCCTTTTCTGACGAGAATTCCGACCGTGTGTATGTGGCATTAGTGGCCAATAAAGGCTGTGCCATTTTACACTTGATTATAAAGGGGTGGGGCACAACATTAAGATGGGGTGGAGCTTAGTGGTGACTAAAGTTTGGAGTCCAATTTAAAGTAGAATAATTGTACTTCCGTGCTCAGTGCCTGCACTCCAGCAGTTGTATTACCTTAGTTAACAACTGGTAAACTGTGATAGTACCATGGATCTATGAAGGAGGAGTTGCTGCCCACATCCCTAAAACTTGAATATAAAAAGGAAAATTCCTCCGTGGGACTTTGAGAGGCAGAAACTCCTTGACAAATAGGTATTTAGAAAATATATTGCGTTTTATTAGAAATGTTAAAAATAGATATATGACTTGTCAGAAAGTCACAATAGGATGCATATATAGGTTAAACAAATACAATCTCAAGAGACATATAGATGTATATACAAACCACTTATAACGGGCCAGTAGTGAACTGGAGCAGAAGATGCCCTGTCAAGGTCCCACAGAGGAATTTGCCTTTTTAGATTTTAGTTCACAACTGGCTCAGTTTAATCCAAGAACTTGCTTTTTCCCTTTTTCCTATTGATAAAGTTATGAATAGGGATGAACCGAACATCCCCCTGTTCAGTTCGCATCCAGAACTTGCGAACTGGCAAAAAATGTGTTCGAACACGCAAACACCGTTAAAGTCTATGGGACACGAACATGAAAAATCAAAAGTGCTAATTTTAAAGGCTTATATGCAGAAGTGTTTGGGGACCCGGGTCCTGCCCCAGGGGACATGCATCAATGCAAAAAAAAAGTTTTAAAAACAGCCGTTTTTTCGGGAGCAGTGATTTTAATAATGCTTAAAGTGAAACAATAAAAGTGTAATATACCTTTAAATCTCGTACCTGGGGGGTGTCTATAGTATGCCTGTAAAGGGGCACATGTTTTCCTGTGTTTAGAACAGTCTGACAGCAAAATTAAATTTCTAAAGGAAAAAAAGTAATTTAAAACTACTCACGGCTATAATGAATTGTCGGTCTGACAATACACATAAAAGTTCATTGATAAAAACGGCATGGCGATTTCCCCACAGGGAAACCCTGAACCAAAATTAAAAAAAAAAAATGTGTGGGGGTCCCCCTACATTCCATACCAGGCCCTTCAGGTCTGGTATGGATATTAAGGGGAACCCTGCACCAAAATAAAAAAAAATGGCATGGGGTCCCCCCAAAAATCCATACCAGGCCCTTATCCGAGCATGCAACCTGGCAGGCCGCAGGAAAATAGGGGGGGATGAGAGCGCCCCCCCCTCCTGAACCATACCAGGCCACATGCCCTCAACATTGGGAGGGTGCTTTGGGGTAGCCCCAAAGCACCTTGTCCCCATGTTGATGGGGAGAAGGGCCTCATCCCCACAACCCTTACCCGGTGGTTGTGGGGGTCTGTGGGCAGGGGGCTTATCAGAATCTGGAAGCCCCCTTTAACAGGAAACCTCCGGATCCACCCCCCTGTGTGAATTGGTAATGGGGTACAAATGTAGCCCTACCATTTCACAAAAAAAAGTGTCAAAAAGTTAAAAACACAAGAGGAATTATTAGAGGTTAAAGCGGTATTCCACCCTAAAGTGGAACTTCCACTCATCGGAACCCCCCCTCCGGTGTCACATTTGGCACCCTTCAGGGTCCCAGCAGACAGCGCGGACGATTCTCATTGCGCTGACCGTCTCGCGCATGTGCAGTAGGGAACCGGGAAGTGAAGCCGCAACGCTTCACTTCCTGATTCCCTCACCGAGAATGGCGCCGGCAGCAGCAGAGAGCCGAGCAATTCATCAGCCTCTGCTGCCGACATCGCTGGAAGCTGTGACAGGTAAGTGTCCATTTATTAAAAGTCAGCAGCTGCAGTATTTGTAGCTTCTGGCTTTTAAAAAAAAAATTTCAGGTACAGTCCCTCTGTAATTTCTTCTTCTTTCCTCTTCTTTCTGTGTTCTTCTTGTTCCCCCGACTTCTTCTTACGTAAACGGGTGACCCTGGGCCCTTCAGGTCTGGTATGAATTTAAAAATGGCATGGGGGTCCCCCTCAAAATCCACACCAAACCCTTCAGGTCTGGTATGGATTTTAAGGGGAACCCAGCACCAAAATTTAAAAAAAAATGGCGTGGGGTACCCCCAAAAATCCATACCAGACCCTTACCCGAGCACGCAACCTGGCAGTCAGCAGGAAAAGAAGGGGGCCTGGAGGGCCTGGTATGGAATTTAGGGGGACCCCCATGCATTTTTTTTAAATTTTGATTCGGGGTTCCCCTGTGTGGAAATCCCCATGCCGTTTTTATCAATGAACTTTTATGTGTATTGTCGGACCGACAATTCATTGTAGCTGCGAGTAGTTCTAAATTACTTTTTTTTCCTTTAGAAATTTTATTTTGTTGTCAGACTGTTGTAAACACGGGAAACATGCGCCCCTTTACAGGCATACTATACACACACCCCAGGTATGAGATTTAAAGGAATATTACACTTTTATTGTTTCACTTTAAGCATTATTAAAATCACTGCTCCCGAAAAAACTGCCATTTTTAAAACTTTTTTTGCATTGATACATGTCCCCCTGGGGCAGGACCCGGGTCCCCAAACACTTTTTATGACAATTCCATGCATATAAGCCTTTAAAATTAGCACCTTTGTCTTCTCCCATAGACTTTTAAAGGGTGTTCCACGGCTTTCGAATTTGCCACGAACACCTCAAATTGTTCGCTGTTCGGCGAACTTGCAAACAGCCAATGTTTGAGTTGAATTCATGTTCGATTCGAACATAAAGCCCATCCCTAGTTATGATTAAAAAAATTGGGAATGTGCATGCCCTCTTCTCCCAAAGATACCGGTTACTATGGCCATGGCTGAATAGCACTGTCTGCATGTCTTTCAGCTCTAATGCCCTGTACACACGGTCGGACATTCCGACGACAAATTTCGTCAGATGGATCTTGGCCCAAACTTGTCTCGTAATTTATTCTGAGCATGCGTGGCACTTTGTGCGTCGGATTTGTCTACACACGATTGAAATTTAAACAATCGGATTTTGTTGTCGGAAAATTTAAGATCCAGATCTCAAACTTTGTGTGTCGGAATTTCAGACAGAAAAAGTCTGATGGAGTAAACACACGATCGGAATTTCCGACAACTCAATCCGATTGCACATTTTCCGTTGGAAAGTTTGACCGTGTGTACAGGGCATAGGAGGGTTCCTCTAGAACAGGGGTCTCAAACTGGTGGCCCTACAGTTGTTACGAAACTACATGTCCCATGAGGCATTGCAATTCTGCAATAACTGCTGGCAGTTACAAGCATGACTCCCACAGGCAGAGGCATGATGGGACTTAGTTTCGCAACAGCTGGAGGGCCGCCAGTTTGAGACCCCTGTTCTAGAGGAAATTGCCATATAAAATGTCCCTCCCATTTCAAAATGGAGACCATTATTCTTTGCAGTACTGGTCTCCTAGGAACATGAGGGAATTGCAAAAATATGTCCTATATGTCACTTTCCTGATAGAATAGGGTAGCTAATAAATGTACCCCCCCCTTCAGTGTACAGGCAAAGGGTCTTTTTAAACTAATACTAACCCATCTATGTGAAATAAAAATAAACGATAAACGCACATCTTTTTACAATGAAAAAATTCGAATTTTTTTTTTTTTTTTTTTACATTTCAGCCTGTAACGATCATCAGAATGTGGGTGCAATGAATAAAACCTGCAGGCTCTCTCAGTATACTGTCTTTCCATACATTGTACGGATAGACAGCTACTGAATGACAGGAAGGATTAATGAGCTGCCTAGAGCACTCACCAGCACCCTGGTAGTTCATTGAGAACTAAAAGCCATCAACTGTAAAGGCTGACGGTAGTTGTAGTTCTTTCATTCACAGAACTCTGTGCAGGAATGTAACATGTTCCCGAAGGTGAACTTATCCTTTAATGGCTTGCCGACCAGCCACCGTAATTATACTGCGGCAGGTTGGCACGGCTGCGCAAATCGCCATAGCTGTACGTCAGGCACTTTAAGAATAATAGCAGGTGCGTGGGCATCGCCGGAGTCAATGTGCATGGCCGGTGGCTACAATGTCTGCCGGCTACCCGCAATCGCTCCACAGAGAGGAAAAAAGAGGCGTAAGGCGCGTGATCAAACGCTTGGATCAAGATAATACAATTTATTCATATACAAATTAGATAAATGGATATAGAAAATTACTATGTATTCATAAAAGCTAAAAAGGTTACAAAATATACACATTCAAAATTGAAAGTTAGACATGCCCATACAAGGGCAAGTGCTCAAAGGTGGGCTAACGCATTTCGAGGGGTTCCCTCTTCATCAGGTCCTTAAAAAGAGGAAGAAAGTCTGTACAATACGGTAGACCAACATAAAGAGGAGTGGCTAGTTGGGAGGTATATCACATGGTAAGTGATTGGTTCTCCTTGAAGGAGAACCAATGATGAAGAGGGAACCCCTCGAAACATGTCAGCCCACCTTTGAGCACTTGCCCTTGTATGGGCATGTCTAACTTTTAACTTTTCATTTTTAATGTGTATATTTTGTAACCTAGCTTTTATAAATGCATAGTGATTTTCTATATGCATTTATCTAATTTGTATATGAATAAATTGTATTATCTTGATCCAAGTGTTTGATCAGGCACCTTCCACCTCTTTTTTCCACTTGGCCTTCTTTGGACCACCCCTGGTCAGTTTAGGCAGCGGGACACGCATGATCATCTTCTCTATTTTTTTCCTCTTTTGTAATTACTACCACTCTATACCAACAACGCCTTCACGAGCACAGGAGAAATATCTTTCTTTGTCTACATTTTCATCTCTCCACAGAGAGCCGGAACGTGGATCTGTCAATGTAAACAAACAGATCCCTGTTCTGACAGGAGAGTACAGAGAGATCTGCTGTTCCTAGTGATGAGGAACAGTGATCTCTTTCTACTCCCAGTCCATACACTCCCCCCCAGTTAGAAACACCTCCCAGGGAACACACTTAACCCCTTGATCGCCCCCTAGTGTTAACCCTTTTTCCTGCCAGTGCCATTTATACAGCGATCAGTGACTATTTATAGCACTGATCGCTGTATAAATTTCACTGGTTCCAAAAAAGTGTCAAATGTGTCTGATCTTTCTGCCGCAATGTCGCATTCCTGCTAAAAATTGCTGATCACGGCCATTCCATTATTAGTAAAAAAAATAAAAATGCCATAAATATATTCCCTATTTTGTAGATGCTATAACATTTGCACAAACCAATCAATATACGCTTATTGCAAAAAAATTAAATAAAAAAAATTTGGAGGAGAATACATATTGGCCTAAACTTTTTTATTTTTTGGATATTTATTATAGCACAAAGAAATTATTTTTATTTTTTTTCAAAATGTATGGTCTTTTTTGTTGATAGCGCAAAAAATAAAAACCGCAGAGGTGATCAAATAACACCAAAAGAAAGCTCTATTTGTGGGAAAAAAGGACATAAATTTGGTTTGTGTACAACATAGCATGACTGTGCAATTGTCAGTGCTGTATCGCAAAAAATGGCCTGGTCATTAAGGGGGTAAATCCTTCTGGGGGTAAAGTGGTTAACCAATCCTCTGTGAGTGAAGCAGATGAGTCAGTTTGAGTTCAAAGTACAGTGGATCTTATCTTATATTATATTATATTAAATATATTACATATTTTACATTATATTGACATATATCAATATTCTTCTTCTTTCTACTTGTGTAGATGACCTTAAACCACAAGTCACCTGTGGCCTGGGGAATATAGAGGTGCGGTTCAGCAAATGTCTCCTGGAGAAGTGGGGATATAACACCTCAGCCATCCATCTGAGAGATTATTCCTGCCGAGGAATCACCGAAAGAAGTGATAAAAATTACATCACTTTCATCACACGGCCAGCAGATGGCAGTTGTGGGGGATCCATTGGGGTACGTAGATGACCTCTACCACGTTATCTGATGTTGTATTCATAGAATGTCTACATTACCATTGTCCCCATTTGTTTAGTCCAAGTCCGGTCACAACTGAATGGGCAATTGATCTTTATAAACACATTTTTGAGTGTGAATGAAAACATGGCCATTTCCAAGACATTTCCTTAGATCACATTCTCTATGTGTATTCAAGGAGTTGTGTTCAATATAAAGCTCGATGACAGAAAATTCAGTTTATAAAAATATTTTTGTTCAATGGAATTTGAGAAGGTGACATGAGGACATGTTGCCGTTTACACATCTATGGACGGGCTACTTTTATGTTACTTTTTTAATAACTTCCTGATTATATACAGTATGTGATGTAATTAAATCATTTTAACACATTGGATATGTAATCAAACCCTAACGACTTCCTTACTGTGATATAGCCGAAAGACCGCTACAGCAGGGCTCTGTTATTCCGAAAGGGGAGTTACAATGGACGTCCTCCCGGGAACCACGCCTCTCCCACACCCCCTGGGGGGCACTCCCAACGCGCTCCTTCCTTCAGACACAGCTGATCACAGATGTTGGTAAAGGGCCAATCACAGCTGATCACAGTGTAACTAGACTTGCCAGTTATTGGCAGTACTTTCCTCACACCATGTTACATCGTGAAGAGAGGAGAGCCAGTAACTGCCAATCCTGACAGGGGACATGTACATAGATAATAAGGGCACTGATCATCAGTGCAGCCCCATCAGTGCCCACCAGTGCTGCTCATCACCGCCTCCTATCAGTGTCCGTTAGTGCCATCTATCAGTGTCGCATATCAGTGCCTATCAGTGCTCATCAGTGACGCATATCAGTGCCCATTAGTGCCACCTATCAGTGCCTATCAGTACTGCATATCAGTGCCACATATTAGTGCCCATTTTGTTGCTGCCTCATCAGTGCCCATCACCAAAGGAGAAAAATTACTTATTTGCAAAATGTTTTAACAGAAACACCCCAAAAAGTTGTTTTTTTTCAAACATTTTGGTCTTTTATCATTTGTTTTGCAAAAGATTATAATAATAAAAAAAAAAAAAACAGTGGTGATTTAAAACCACCAAAAGAAATCTGTCTCCAAAAATTGATAAAAATGTAATTCGAGTACAGTGTTGCATGACCGCGCAATTGTAATTCAAAATGCAAAAGCGCTGAAAGCTGAAAATATGCCTGGGCAGGAAGGGGGAAAAAGTGCCCAGTAATAAAGTGGTTAACTTACCGTATATACTCAAGTATAAGCACCTAATTTTACTGCAAAAAACTGGGAAAACGTATTGACTCGTGTATAGGCCTAAGGTGGGAAATGCAGCAGCTACTGTAAGTGGAAAAGAAGGTCAACAATGCCCAACTGCAGCCTCACTGTGCCCATTTGCAGCCTCACTGTGCCCATTTGCAGCCTCACCGTGCCTCACTGTGCCCATTTACAGCCTCACTGTGCCCATCTGCATGCCTCACTGTGCCTATCTGCATGCTAGATATGTGCGATTAGTTTCATCCGAATTCGTAATTCGTACGAATTTTTCAAAATTCGTACGAATTTACGAATCCGTACTACAAATTTTTTTGAATACGAATTCCGTACGGAATACGAAATTCCGTTTACGAATCTTGTCACCGAATTTATTCGAATCCGACTACAAAATATCGAATTTCAACTAATATGAAAGAAATTATTATAGCGGATATAACGAATTATTCGAATGAATTCGAATGACAAAGTGTCATTTTTGCAGGAAAAATTCCGTTTACGAATTTCAGCTCCAAATTATTCGAATCCAACTACCAACATCGAATTTCAACTAATTTGAAAGAAATTATTATAGCAGATATAACGAATAAATTCGAATGAATTCGAATGAATTTGAATGATTCGAATGACAAAGTGTCATTTTTGCAGAAAACAAAGCTATTTAAAATCACTCGCGGCTATTTCCGGCAAATGAAATGTCGGCTCCGTAACACAGAGAACAGTCATTCATTGATATAAAAAAAAAAAACGTAGGGGTCCCCCCCAAATTCAATAACCAGGCCCTTCAGGTCTGGTATGGATATTAAGGGGGACCCCAGCCACAAAAAAATGGTGTGGGGTCCCCCCTAAATATCCATACCAGACCCTTCAGGTCTGGGATGGATTTTAAGGGGAACCCCGGCCAAAAAAAAAAAAATCGGCGTGGGGTCCCCCTCAAAATCCATACCAGACCCTTTATCCAAGCACGCAACCTGGCAGGCTGCAGGAAAAGAGGGGGGAGGAGAGCGGCCCCCCTCCCGCTTGAACCGTACCAGGCCACATGCCCTCAACATTGGGAGGGTGCTTTGGGGGTCTGAGACCCCCAAAGCACCTTGTCCCCATGTTGATGGGGACAAGGGCCTCATCCCCACAACCCTGGACCATGGTTGTGGGGGTCTGCGGGCGGGGGGCTTATCGGAATCTGGAAGCCCCCTTTAACAAGGGGACCCCCAGATCCCGGCCCCCCCCCCCTGTGTGAAATGGTAAGGGGTACCCTACCATTTCACCAAAAAAGTGACAAAAATGGTAAAAATGACAGGAGACGGTCTTTGACAATTCCTTTATTAAAATCTTCTTTCTTCTTTCTTCTGGTCTTCCTTTCTTCATCCTTCGGTTTCTTCATCTTCTCCTTCCGGCATCTTCTTCCATCTTCTTCCATCTTCTTCTTCCTCCTATCCGCTTCTTCTTGCTCCGGTCTTCTCGTCCTTCTCGTCCGGCATCGGCGTCTCTTCTGGGCCGCTCCTCGCAATGGGAGGCTCCCGCTGTGTGAGGCTTCGCTCCGGCTGACAGGTCTTTTATAACGGAGGGCACCTGGTAACCCCGCCCCCTCTGACGCACGGTGACGTCATTGGGACTTCCCTATGGCTTTCCCCATGACGTCAGAGGGGGGCGGGGTCACCAGGTGCCCTCCGTTATAAAAGACCTGTCAGCCGGAGCGAAGCCTCACACAGCGGGAGCCTCCCATTGCGAGGAGCGGCCCAGAAGAGACGCCGACGCCGAAGCCAGATGAGAAGGACGAGAAGAGCGGAGCAAAAAGAAGCGGATCGGAGGAAGAAGAAGATGGAAGAAGATGCCGGAAGAAGAAGATGAAGAAATTGAAGGATGAAGAAAGGAAGACCAGAAGAAAGAAGATTTTAATAAAGGAATTGTCAAAGACTGTCTCCTGTCATTTTTACCATTTTTGACACTTTTTTGGTGAAATGGTAGGGGTACTTTTGGTACCCCCTTACCATTTCACACAGGGGGGGGGCGGGATCTGGGGGTCCCCTTGTTAAAGGGGGCTTCCAGATTCTGATAAGCCCCCCGCCCGCAGACCCCCACAACCACCGGGCACGGTTGTGGGGATGAGGCCCTTGTCCTCATCAACATGGAGACAAGGTGCTTTGGGGGTCTCAGACCCCCAAAGCATCCTTCCAATGTTGAGGGCATGTGGCCTGGTACGGTTCAGGCGGGAGGGGGGGGCGCTCTTGTCCCCCCCTCTTTTCCTGCAGCCTGCCAGGTTGCGTGCTCGGATAAGGGTCTGGTATGGATTTTGAGGGGGACCCCACGCCATTTTATTTTTTTTTTTAGCCGGGGTTCCTCTTAAAATCCATCCCAGACCTGAAGGGTCTGGTATGGATATTTGGGGGGGAACCCACGCCATTTTTTTAATTTTTTTTGGCTCGGGTTCCCCTTAATATCCGTACCAGACTTGAAGGGCCTGGTTATTGAATTTGGGGGGACCCCT
This sequence comes from Lithobates sylvaticus, assembly GCA_028564925.1. Lineage (NCBI taxonomy): Eukaryota > Metazoa > Chordata > Amphibia > Anura > Ranidae > Lithobates > Lithobates sylvaticus. The sequence continues at coordinate 292,587,739 of CM053031.1, read as the reverse complement.
ACGCTTTTTTTTTTTTATCAATGAATGACTGTTCTCTGTGTTACGGAGCCGACATTTCATTAGCCGCGAGTGATTTTAAATAGCTTTTTTTCCTGCAAAAATGACACTTTGTGCAGGGACAGTTCTCTCTATTAGATATACTGAATCTCAAATTCATTTGAAGTATTCGAAGCATTCGTTATATCCGCTATTATAATTTCTTTCATATTAGTTGAAATTCGATATTTGTAGTTGGATTTACTAACGATTCGTAACTATTCGTAACGATTCGTAACGATTCGTAACTTGAAATTAAAATTCAATATTTGTAGTTGGATTCGAATTGTTCTCTGTGTTACAAGAACCGACAATTCATTAGCCGCGTTAACGATTCGTAACGATTCGTAACTATTCGTAACTTTACTAACGATTCGTAACGATTCGAAAAAAAATTTATGATTCGTACGAAATTCGTATTTCGTACGAATTCGAACGGAATTTCGTACACGGATTACGAATTACGATTTTTTTTATATACGAAACGGGACGAAACTAATTTTTGGACAGTTCCCATGTCTACTGCATGCCTCAGTGTGCCTCATGTACATACCTGATCTCCCGGCGCTGTGGCATGCAGTCTTAACTGCAGTCGGCGGCCATCAAGTGTAACAAAGCCCCGCCTCCTCCTCGTCCATGATAGACGGAACATTGATTCAGTTTCCCCAGCAGTGAGTCAGTGTTCAGTGTTCCGCCTATCACGGACGAGGAGGAGGCGGGGCTTTGTTACACTCGAAGGCCGTCGACTAGACTGCATGTCACAGCACTGGGAGAGACGGTACATGACTCATGGTTGCAGATGGGCACAGTGAGGCAGGGAGACTCGAGTATAAGCCGAGGGGGGCTTTTTCAGCACAAAAAAATGTGCTGAAAAACTCGGCTTAAGAGACAACAAGAACAGAATTGAATAAAAATAAATAATGTACCTGATATGTTTCAAATATACAACAGACTTCCTGTAGTGATCGTATAGCAGAAACCACTGGAGGGGTATTTTGATAAAGCAAGTAATCCCGGGAATAATCACCTACCCATCATCCTTTCTTCACATTCTCTGTCCAATTCAAAGACTACATTCTGGTCCTTTATTCATGTGAAGTAAACATCTTCATTTGATGGAATTGTATTAGTGATGAGAAGGTTTGATGCTGATTATGTCCTTGCAGGCTTGCCAGTTTCTCAATAAGAATCAATAAAATGATTTATAAATCACAAATCGGGGATCAGCAGATGTAACAATGTAACTGAGCTTTGGATTTCCCCTTGAAGAACAGGAAACCCAAATAGTTGTAAAAGGTGACTCAGCCCAGGAGGTGAATGATCTCTATGATGGAGGATACAATAGGGACAAGCAGAGAGTGATCAGTAAACCAATCATTGGTCACTTTATTGATATTCTGATTCATTTTGTTGCCTCGCTTTGACTAAAATGTGAGCTCACACTGAGCGGCAGGTTGCAGAGAAAATGAGCCGGGTACATGACTATAATGTACAATAAATCATATTTACCTAAGAGAAAAAAAAAGAAAAAGAAATTCACCTGGAATTGTATTTTAATTGTTACTGTAAACGTTATTTTTCAGAACGATGGAACTGAGATCACATATACAAATACTGCATACCTACCACCAAACTCTGACGGAGTGATTGTAAGAGACGAGTACCCCATTGACTTTCATTGTGATTATCCATTAAATATGGAGATCAACCTTCTAACTGCTATCAGCACCTACGTAGTGTGAGTCACTTTTCCTGTGTACTTTTCCTAGATACAGGTGTAGTGCTGAATGAGATGAGATGAGATTGCATGCAGATGTTGTAACTGTCCAATAGGTGTCCAGTCCTGTAGAAATGTATTTCCCATGTTTATATATCACCAACATATTCCAGAGTGATATACAAATCATGGTCCACTTCATACATCAGAATTACAGTCACCCTACCAGTCACACAGGCAGATATACAGTATCTCACAAAAGTGAGGTACACCATCACATTTTTGTAAACCTTTTCTTCTATCTTTTCATGTGACAACACTGAAGACATTACACTTTGCTACAATGTAAAGTAGTGAGTGTACAGCTTGTATAACAGTGTGAATTAGCTGTCCCCTCAAAATAACTCAACACAGCCATTAATGTCTAAACCACTGGCAACAAAAGTCAGTACACCCCTAAGTGAAAATCTCCAAATTGGGCCCAATTAGCCATTTTCCCTCCCCGGTGTCATGTGACTTGTTAGTGTTACAAGGTCTCAGGTGTGAATGGGGAGCAGGTGTTCAACATGGCACCTCATGGCAAAGAACTCTCTGAGGATCTGAAAAAAAATAATTGTTGCTCTACATAAAGATGGCCTAGGCTATAAGAAGATTGCCAAGACCCTGAAACTGAGATGCAGCACGGTGGCCAAGACCATACAGCGGTATAACAGGACAGGTTCCCCTCAGAACAGGCCTCACCATGGTCGACCAAAGAAGTTGAGTCCACGTGCTCAGCGTCATATTCAGAGGTTGTCTTTGGGAAATAGACGTATGAGTGCTGCCAGTATTACTGCAGAGGTTGAAGCGGTGGGGGTCAGCCTGTCAGTGCTCAGAGCATACGCCGCACACTGCATCAAACTGGTCTGCATGGCTGTCGTCCCAATAGGAAGCCTCTTCTAAAGATGATGCACAAGAAAGACCACAAACAGTTTGCTGAAGACAAGCAGACTAAGGACATGGATTACTGGAACCATGTCCTGTGGTCTGATGAGACCAAGATAAACTTATTTGGTTCAGATGATGACAAGCGTGTGTGGGGGCAACCAGGTGAGGAGGACAAAGACAAGTGTGTCTTGCCTACAGTCAAGCATGGTGGTGGGAGTGTCATGGGCACTGGGGAGCTACAGTTCATTGAGGGAACCATGACTGCCAACATGTACTGTGACATACTGAAGCAGAACATGATCCCCTCCCTTCGGAGACTGGACCGCAGGGCAGTATTCCAACATGATAACGACCCCAAACACACCTCCAAGATGACAACTGTCTTGCTAAAGCAGCTGAGGGTAAAGGTGATGGACTGGCCAAGCATGTCTCCAGACCTAAACCCTATTGATCATCTGTGGGACATCCTCAAATGGAAGGTGGAGGAGCACAAGGTCTCTAACATCCACCAGCTCTGTGATGTCATCATGGAGGTGGGGAAGAGGACTCCAGTGACAACCTGTGAAGCTCTGGTAACCTCCATGCCCAAGGGGGTTAAGGCAGTGCTGGAAAATAATGGTGGCCACACAAAATATTGACACTTTGGGCCCAAATGGACATTTTCACTTGTACTCACTTTTGTTGCCAGAGGTTTAGACATTAATGGCTGTGTGTTGAGTTTTTTTGAGGGGACAGCAAATTTGCACTGTTATACAAGCTGTGCACTCACTACTTTACATTGTAGACAAGTGTCATTTACACAAATGTGAGGGGTGTACTTACTTTTGTGAGATACTGAATCTAGTGATGATGTGATAAAATACAAACTGATATGTTATTGAACATTGTAAATCAGCTGAGTGAACATGGTCTTGTCATATTAGTACATACAAACATCATTTTGCCAGTGTCCCTGATTGTCACCAAACTGCCTTAGTCCCCTTTCACACTTATACGACTTGTCCCACGATTTGGGACTGCAAAGTAGCATGACAAGTCGTTCCCCATGATTTTCAATGACAGCCATTCATATTAGTACGACTTCAAGTTGTTCCGACTTCAAAGTAGTCCCTGCACTACTTTGGTCAGATTTTGATGCCACTTACACAGGCATTCCTTGAAATCGTGGCAAAATCGCGGCAAAAATCGTGGCAAAATCGCACAAGTGTGAAAAGGGCCTTAGGCTGGGAAGCAGCAAATCAGAGCCAGTATAAAGTTTAGGCCCCACACACTGACTTATATTCAATTCTCCATGTGGCTCTTATCTTCCACAGTCAGTGGTGCCTCCTGGAGACCAGACTAAGGTCTGCCATTGTTGGGCTCCCCATAACCAGAGCTGTGAACAATGTCTGATACTATCCAGGCCGGCCAGAACACAATGACAGCTGGGAGGTGTAACTTTATTTTGCTTATGAGACCTATTCTAGTGTCTTCCAGATTCAGCATTTTAATGAGCCAGAGCATCAAAAACAGAAAGGGATGAGCCCAATAAAATATTTATTTTTAAATGATTTGCCTTTAATGCCCTATGTATATTTTAGTATTGCTTTGTTCTCCTTTAACCACTTCAGCTCCAGAAGGTTTTGCCCCGTTCCTGACCAGGTCATTTTTTGTGATGTCGCTTTAACTTACAGTTGTGTGGTCGTGCGACACTGTACACAAATAAAATAGATTTTTTTCCCCCAACAAATAGAGCTTTCTTTTTGTGGTATTTGATCACGTGTTTTTGTTTTTTTTGCGCTATAAACAAAAAAAGAGCGACAATTAAAAAAAAATATATATTTATATTTTTAATTTTTTGCTATAAAACACATCCAATACATTTTTAAAAATGTTTTTATTTCTTCATCACTTTAGGCCAATATGACCAAGGTTCATGTTTTTGGTAAAAAAAAGAAAAAATCCCATTAAGCCTATGTTGGATTGGTTTGCGCACGAAATTTAGCGTCTAAAAACTATAGGATACATTTATGGACTTTTTATTTTTTTTTATTGTTTTTACTAGTAATGGAGGCAATCAAGGGACCAGTGACACCAACACAGTGATTAATGATAAAAAATGCACTGTCACTGTATAAATTACACCGGCAGGGGAGGGGTTAACATCAGCGGTCATCAAAGGGTTAACTGTGTTCCCTGGGAGTGTTTTCTAACTGTGTGGGGGATGTGCTTAACTTAAGAAGAAAGAGATCCGTGTTCCTGATTAGCAGAAACACAAGATTTCTGTCTTTCTTGCTAGCAAAACGGCGATCTGCCATGTTTACATAAGCAGACCGCCTTTCTGCCTCTCTCTGCACGACCGTCGGACCTGCAGATTGGCTCCCGCTGTGCCCAGTGACAGTGGAGTGGGGGTCCAACGGCACGTGAATGCGCCCCAGACCCAAAGAAAGAAATCACATACAGGTACGTGGTTTTGCGCTTAAGGGCCACCTTGTCGCAGTATATGTAGGTGAAGTGATCCTTAGGCAGTTAAGCCCTGCCTATTAAACTTTCAATAACTGCTCAACCCCGTCCTCTTCTGATACAGACCATGTACATTTCCTCCTGGCTTCACTTCCAGTCATGTATAGGATGAGCTGAGAAATGAAGGGCCTGTGCACATTCCTATAATGCTCAGCATATACCATATAAAAATCAGGGCTGTTACTGATTAAAATGTTCGTGTTCGAGTAATCCGTTTTTTTTATCGATTAATCTACTAATTTCGATTAATTATAATGCACATACAGACCCAACTACTTTTCGCTGATCTCCTCGCATTGCAACTCTGCATTAGTCAGTGGTAAATGTGGTATACACTATATACAAGCACCCGACACTAGTTAGTTTTCACAATCCATGACTTAACTTCACAGTTCACACAAATACGTTTTAAATTCAAACTGTATCACTGACATAAGTATTTTTTTTTCCCACAGTAGCGCGACAATCCCTCCACCTCCGGTCTAACTAATCACTCTCACCTTATGGCATGGACCCCTGTGCAAACAGGTGGTCAGGCAAGCGGGTATCAAAAGGGTTAACACGGACCATAAACTCTCACGTCTCCTTAGATCTCAGCAAGGACGCAGGTCATGGGTAGAAAGAAAAGATCTAAGTGCTCACCGCTTAAGTATAAGATTTAATTTTTGTGTTCAAACACAAACTACTCACATAAAGATGATAAAAACACAGCATGTAAAGCCGACAATCGTGTTAGTTCCGTAGGGCAGCAGCGGGTGATGTCATGCGTAGCTCCTCCCCCGTACACGTTATGTTCAATTGGAACTAAGACGTCACTGGACTCCTCCATCCTTCCCTTCGTTAGCAGACGGAGGCACTTGGGGAAGGGGGGAGGAGTCCGGTGACGTTGATGTCCGTGACGTCACCGGATCTCTGATGGAACTCCCCGAAGACAAGGAAGCCGGTGGAGAGGTGAGTACCGATCAAAAGAATTTTGATTGATCAAAAATTTTTACGATTAATCGAGGAATTAATCTTTAATTTCCACAGCCCTAATATATATATATATATAGTCCTTTGTGTAACCTGGGCTGTAGGCTGTTCTGCTCATGACCCCAGACCTTTACCAACCAGATATGATCTGGCATACAAGAATACACAAATAATTGCCGCAGAAAGAGCCCCTTGTGTAAATCTTTACCTTATATTGTGCATGTATCAGTATTGTGTGAATATTCACTTTAATTATTCAATCATGTGCAGAAAAAGCAAAAAGGAATTTGATTTTCACACGATTAAATAATTGAAGTGAATATTCACACAATTCATTGTGTGGGAATTCTCAACTCTTTAATAAACCAGTCTCAATATCTTCCTACCATGCACTCCCTTATAGAGTGGGGTTGGTTACACATCTTCTAAAAGTGAGATGTGATTTTTATTTATTCTCTTAAAAGCTAGTGGTATAAATGTATGTCTGATATTGCTGTTCTACACAAAAAAATACTTTATGTGTCCTAAAACAAAGAAACTATCTCCATCTTTGAGAACAAAAATGAACACATCATGTGTTTATAATTTTTGCTTATTTTTTTGAATAATGATTATATTCTATTACAGCTCGGTTATGAATGTAGCTGGAACAGCCAATTTCACAATAACGATGGGTCTATTCCAAGATTCAGGCTACACCACCCCATATACCGCCTCCCAGGTGTGGCTGGACTCCTCCTCCATCCTATATGTTGGTGTCATTGTAACCGGAGCTACGAGCTCATCTCCATTTGTGCTCGTCATGAAAAACTGCTACGCCACCCCAACAAATGACAGCTCCTACGGCCCCAGATATGATATCCTAATAAACCAGTAAGTTCATTATAATGTGTTGTATATTATTCTTCTCAACTTATAATAAGCTTTGTCATTTGATCATATTTTCTGTGTTGCCAATTAGGCTGGGTTCACAAATCACCCCCCACATTAGTATAGACCCCCCAGGAAAAAACACCCCCCCACATTAGTATAGACCCCCAAGGACAAACCACCCCCCACATTAGTATAGACCCCCCAGGACGAACCACCCCCCACATTAGTATAGACCCCCCAGGACAAACCCCCCACATTAGTATAGACCCCCCAGGACGAACCCCCCCACATTAGTATAGACCCCCCAGGACAAACCACCCCCCTACATTAGTATAGACCCCCCAGGACAAACCACCCCCCAACATTAGTATAGACCCCCCAGGACAAACCACCCCACATTAGTATAGACCCCCCAGGACAAACCCTCCCACATTAGTATAGACCCCCCAGGACAAATCACCCCCCCTACATTAGTATAGACCCCCCAGGACAAACCACCCCCCCACATTAGTATATACCCCCCTAGACAAACCACCCCCCCACATTAGTATAGACCCCCCTAGACAAACCACCCCCCCACCACTAGGCTAATTAAAAACACCCGGGCGGGAGCTGGAGAGGACAGTGTGCATAACAGAGCGTGTGTGAGGCTTGTGCTGGTGGGCAGCAGGCGGGAGTTAAACACTGGACTCCTCCTGTGTTTAACATCTGCCTGCTGCCCACCAGCACAAGCCTCACACACGCTCTGTTCTAAACAAATCGGTCTTGGCCACGGAACGCCCCCCCGTGACGTCACTGCGCAGCCGCGGCGGTGACTGGCATAGAGAGCCGCCTACGGACAAGGAGAGGAGGGGGAGGGAGGGGAGCACTCTGGCGCTCCAGCGCCCCCACCTCTGTGGCACCTGGGTGCACTGCACCCCGTGCACCCCGTTCCGGATCGGCCCTGTACAGCCTTCCTTGACTTTGGGCACTGGTAGCCGCTGGGCAGGCAAACTGTTGCACCTGTTATCCAACTGATAATTGCAACACATTGAATGTATACAGCCAGGGCCGCTGATAGGCCAGTACAACTGGCCCTGTTGTACTGGGCCCAGCCATCAGGGGGGCCCAGGCAAGCTGAACAGATAAATAATTAATGTAAAAAAAATCCTCCAGACATGGCCGATCAGAGTCCGTCCGACTCAACTATGCCTATCACTTGTAGACAAACCTGCACTTTGTTTCAAAGCAGGGCCTAGGGAGGGGCCTGGGGAGGGGCCAGGGGTGGAGCCAGGGGTGGGGCTGAAGGAGCGAACAGTGGCAGGATCAGGAGTGCAGCTGAATGGGGCCCCATCAGGTAGGTTGTACAGGGCCCCATGATTTCTATCAGCGGCCCTGTATACAGCTATGCTTGGTATATCTCTGTACTGCATGTTCAAGAATTTTTTTTTTTCAATAAATCTTGTTTAAAAAAAATGGATATTATTCACATTAATATCTTGATATTGTTGAAAATACTCTAATCCTTGTCTGATGATATCACTTTTAGATGCCCCAACAAGAATGCCCCAACAATCTCTATGCCGGAAAATGGAGTGTCCCTTAGAGGTCGCTTTTCACTTCAAGTGTTTCAATTTTTGGGAGGATTTGATAAGGTTTATTTACACTGTCAGGTCGGCTTGTGTGACACCTCCAACTCTTACTGCGTAGCTGTGAGTATTGATTGATAACATACAATTCTTTATTTTAAAGTTGGGATTTCAGAAACACTGATTAATTCTAAGTTGAAACTGATAGATGTGAACTGTTTCTCTTGAAAAGGGGATTTTGTTAATCTGTTTGGCTAATCTTGTGGTTTAGAATTCCCTGCCACACTGCACAGCCAGAAAGATAACTCTGTTTCCTGCTTCAGAAATACAACTTCCTTTGTTACCAGCCTGCTGATTGGACAATGAGTTATCCTAGTGATGATGATGGTTATTTATCTAATGAACAGGCTAGAGATGGGACACAGGAGCCTAGAAAGCTGAACTAGAAAGTAGGACTAGCGCCCTTTAGACATGTATTGAGGTAGATGGGTGGGAATCACAAAAAAAAAAGGTTGAACAGTTTACTATTTCAAATGAGTTCACTGATAGGCTAACTGAGCTCCACTTAAAGCTGATCTATACTTACCTGCTCTCCAGTGTTGTGTTCCCCGGAGCTCACCGCTTCCCACTGACATCTTCAGCCTGATGGATTTTGGGTATCAGTCCAGGGCCATTTGAATTGGCTGACCCAAGATGATGTCACTCCCACACATGCACTACTTTAAGCTGTCAGTGTTGTGTGTGTGTATATTTGTGGTGGGTATATTAGAGTGTAAGCTCCTCTGGTGCAGAGGATTTTCTCAGTGTTTCTTGTGTAGCATTAGATAATGTGTAACAGCTTTATGAAATAATAACAACATTAAAATGATAAGAAAATAATAAGAATTAGAACAAGAATGATAAGAATAACAATAGTGTGTGACTTTGATGGGGCCATTAGTTTAAGTTCCCTGGTTGGCAAATATTATCGATTTCTTTTATAAACTAATAGAAAAAAGTATTAGAAAAAGAGGATCTCAATTGAAAATGAATCTACAATTTAAATGTACTTATAAAATATATATATATATATATATATATATATATATATATATATATATATATATATATATATATATATATATATATATATATATATATATATATATATATATATATAACAATGGCATAACATTTTTCAATAGAATTTGAATTTATTGGGATGTTTGTTAAATAACAATTTAATTATTTTTTTTACAATTTAAATTAATCAATATTTGTAAAAAGAATTGATAATGATGATTTTTTTTCCATTAATTTGCTTACCCTTAAAAAAGAGTTTTGATCAATATATATATAATTAACTAACTGATGTTTCCAATAAAAGTGAGGAGTTTTATTTGTAGTATATAAATATTCTGATTTACCTAACACCGGGGCTTTTTATGAAGTTTCTATAATATATTATAAAATTCTCCCATACCCGGGATGTAGAAACCCTCAGAATTGAACTATTCCTGTTTGGTAAAGGATTATATTTGTTACTAATTTACCTAAAGTCTTATGCATTTTGATAAACCAATCACGTGTGATGTAAATTCTATTTCTTTCTTACTTTGTTTGCACAATTTCACGTATAGAATGAATGCAATGCACATTACAATTATTTTTCTCTGTAATATAGAAGATCATTGTGTAACACTTTTGATTAAAATGATGGATAGGCTATCAGAATTTAACATCTGCCAGGAGTGTGTTCCTTAAATGTGGGTGAAAAGTTGGAGGTACTGTAGGTTGGGATGGGATTTGAGTTTGTGGCAACACAGGGATCACCATGAACTCTGGCTGCCCACTGTTCACAGAGCGGGCAAATTAAATAACCCAAAGGGAACCTCCAAATAAAAAACAGGAAGTCATACATTTAATGCCGGTATTGCTGCCATGGCTAAATGTGGCAGCTTGGTGCTTAGTACACATCAAGCCACAGAGCAACAAATACAAATATTCCAATGTACTTACAACAAGCCAACTAAAGTGCCACAACTCTGCATACACAATATGTATAATCTAGCAAATTGTATATTACAAACAAATATTTCTAAAAGTTCAAAATAAAAAGTCCCCAAAGGTTTTCTTCTAAAGTGCTGGTGTGCAGAAAAAATCCTAAAGTGCTGTATGGCTCCATACGGTCACTCGGTGAACTGTGCTCCACACAACCCCCTTTGTGCTTTTACTCACCAGATAGTATGGACCCCTTAGCAATACTGCATGTGGGTCTATTATGCTTAAAGAGGAAGTAAACTTCCATGTATTTTTTGTACCTATAGATAAGCCTAAAATAAATTCAAAACTGATGGTACACAAGTACACCGCTCCCACACCTGTGTTACCCCCACTGCGCTTATGGATAAGTGAAAAAACAAATAAAAATTCCTACAGCTGCCACTTCAATAAAACAAATGTGTAAACAGTATTTAACCTCTAATAGAATAGTGGAATAAATAATGGTGCTAAACAAACTCGTAAACAAACAAACCTGTGAGTTAAATGATAGTATACATTTTTTGCATATATAAGTGTTATCAGCACATAATAGTGATAGCTAGTAAGCCAAAAAATATATATATAGCTGTATATATATCATAACTAAATAAATCAACAAATAAATACACTTGTTTTATTTATATATATATATATATTTTTTTTTTCAGCTTACTAGCTATCACCATTATGTGCTGATAGCACTTATATATGCACATTGTATACTATCATTTAATTCACAGGTTTGTTTGTTCACAAGTTTGTTTAGCACCAATTTTTTATACTATTCTATTAGAGGTTAAATACTGTTTACTGCCTATAATAAAGCTTACCTATAGATAGTGTAAATATCTCTTAAATGTGTGCCGTTTAGGAGATATTTATTGTATATTCAGCTGATTACGTCATTGGTGCATGCACTCTGAAGGAACGGCCACCGACTCTCACGCTCATGTGTGGGAGTGACATCACACGGCTCCAGCCAGTCACACTGCCGGAGTCCGTGGGCCGAGAAGGAAGAAGGGCAAAGATGGATGCGGCCTCCAGCTGGGCCCACGAGGGCTTCATTTGCAGGTACGTTTAACATAATGCGCTAGTATGTAATGCATACTAGCAAATTATGGATTTACTTTTGCAGGTCAGAAAAAAATAACAGACCTTTACTGTTGATCCTCTTTTTCTTCCTATGTTATCACCACTCATACATGAAGGAAAGAGAATCTGTATAGTGTAGTATATTCTTATTTATTGTATTAGAAATTTTAAATCACACTTGCAGTGTTCCAGAGAATACGCGCTTTGTACATCAAAAAAGTTTGTGCGGGGCAGTCGGCTCGCTCCCGGAACTGGCTTGGTTTGCGCAACCTTGCGTGCATTCCACCGCTGGCCGGACGTAACATCACTAAGGAACCAGAATCTACGCCTAGTGCTTGGTGCTTAGGGCTGTGCATCCAACCCCCCTTGTTGGTTACTAGGGTGCTGGTGGCCAAAGGTGTCCTAGCAACCAGTGATACAACTCCAGCTTCATTCTGCTGCCGAATGGATGATTCACCAGCCAGCCGCTGATTGTGAAAATGTGGATGTTGATGTTGACTGACATTGTTGGCCATGTTGACTGACATTGTTGGCCAAATATGGTCATGGATGGATCACTGGATAAGATGACTAATGGTGAATTTATACTGTGGACATTTTTTTTATGGAGGATTTACGTTTTTTTGGATGTGTAATGAGGGTTACTACTGTATGTACCCCACACTCAATCAGGATTACACATTTTTAAATGATCTGGCTGTTCAGGCATTTTTCTGAATGCTGAAGGTTTAGTGCATCCTACATGTGCAACATGTCAATCCCTAAATATGTTATTTAACTGAATGAATGAATGATTTGTATAGCGCTGCAAATGCGAACTGAATCGCCTCAAGGCGAATAATGCATGTTTAATAAAAGGTTTTTAAAATACACACACAATGTTAATAATTATGTGAAATGGGTGCGCTCTCAATCAACCTTAAAAATCGTGTAGATCTGATTAAAAATTGCTTGTGCAATGATACTATTCAAGTGATGTGTAAAACCTCCTTAAAATCCGTGCACTGAGTGTGTATACATAAATAAATACATAAAACCATATGTAAATATATAAATAAGTGGATCCTTTTCCTTTTTGTGGTACCAGTGATTAAGTGATATTTGTGCGATAGTGCTGTGAATAAAAGACAGTTTAAGAATGAGGTAAAACCACGTTTACATTCCAACCCTTAAAAAATCCATGCGTTTAAAACTGAAAAAAAACGCATTTAAAAAATCCATGCGTTTAAAACTGAAAAAAAACGCATTTAATTGTGCGATTTATTTGTGGAAAAACGCATATTGGGTTATGCGATTAAATTGGGAGAAACACCATAGGTGTTTTTAGAATCCTTTAGGAGTCCATGCATCTAATTGATGTCTCCTTAGGTGTTTAATTTGCGGTTGCTTAGACAGGTGTTGTTCCTGATTAGTTAGTGCTGAGATGTTTTACTAACTAATTGCCCTTTGGTGTTGAGCACAGGTTAAAACTTGAAGGATAAAAGGTGTACACCACAAATGAGAAAGATAAGCACCATTTAGTAAATGTATATTTTTGAGCAGGTATACACATAATACTTTTACTTATCTTTAGTTGTGGTGTCCTCTTTCCTGCTGGTCACGTCCTTACTATCTCTTCCGTGTTTGCATGAGGATAGAAGACAGATAAAAAACCATTGCGCAATATAGTTATACTTTGAATGGTGTGCATGTGTTGTGGCTGAAGCCCATCTACTTACACAGCACCCTACGAACGAAGCGCGGTGGTTAGAAATATGTCAGGCACTGTTTGGGCTCCCTGCCCTGCTTGTCTCAGTAGTGCTGCTTAGCTCCTCCTCCCGACGCGTTGCGACACGCCCACGTGTCTTTATCAAGGGATATTAAAAGAGCTGCTTCTCATGTAGCCACATATTTATTTATCTATTTGTTTGTTTATTTTCTATGGTGCATGTCCCCCAGGGCAGTTACCAGCTATCCATACCCTTTGTTTGACAATGTCTTGCCTATTAGCCTTGAAAATGGAGAGATTTGATTTTCAAGACGTGCTTCTTATTGACTTCAATGGGTTCACAATAACATTCACAATTTGCATTTAAAATAGAATCCAAGAACATTCACCCCCCACTAGAGGTATCAGATAGAACTGTGATATTAATAGTCATTACTGAACTTCCTTTTTAGAAAATCCAGAATGATTTCAGTATCTGTTTCAAGATTGTAACTATTATTCAACAAGTAAAAGAAGAACTTTTATAGATCATACATTTTTTTTTTTTTTTAATATATGGTAATTTTATATGGCAATAAAGATAACTTTAACCTAAAGCCTAATGTCGCGTACACATGGTCAGACTTTCCGTCAGAAAAGGTCCGACAGAATCATTTCATCCGATATTCCGATCGTGTGCAGGCTTCATCTGACTTTTTTCTCAAAAATTCTGATGGACCTAGAAATAGAACATGTTTTAAATCTTTCCGACGTAATCAATTCCTATTGGGAAAACCATTTGTCTGTATGCTATTCCGACAGACCAAAAACGACAGGGCAGCTATTGGCTACTGGCTATTGAACTTCCTTTTTCTAGTCCCGTCGTACGTGTTTTATGTCACCACCCACCACGGACTTTGGTGTGATCGTGTGTAGGCAAGTCCGTTTCGTCGGAACTCCGTCGAAAAAAATGTCAGAGTTTATTCTGATGGAAAAAACGATTGCGTGTACGCGCCATTAGAGGTTTTAAATGAACACAATCAGGGGAATTCATAAAGAGTGTCTAAGACACCTCAGATGTGCCTCCACATGACATGTAGGTGTACAGCAACAAGGAACTTTGTATTTTGAGGTGATGGAGCCTGATGGGGATTCACAGATACTAGTTATCAATTAGATCTGCTCCACTTGTGATTGACAGGTGGACCCTTACCGAATTGACAGCCTGCTATTGGCTATAGAATCCATCCCCTCTCTGCTTTCAATTACAAGGACCTGATGGAATACTAGTATCTCAGCTTCCCTCTCATGTTCCACCTACTGAAACATCATTGGTAGCTAGAAAAATGCTGGCTGAGGACAGTTTAATTGACCTTTAACATAAAATGTTTTAGTTTTTTTCATAAAGTTGGAAAAACTATTTATAATCATGAGCATAAAAACAGAAACGTTTGACTTAATTTAGAAAAAATACAGTAAACTGTCTGCTATGTACAGTATATAGTAATATGAATCTAAACATCTCTATTATTGTTTCTGGTTAAGAATTTAATGGCCCATTATCTGATTTTAGAGTTGTCCTGCTATGAGGTCTGCTTCAGATGACAACACTAAAGTGCAAAATATAACCATTGGACCCATATACCAGAAAGGTAAGACTTATTTTTATGAAGACTATTTTTGGAAATATCTCCATATCCTATACATATATCTATGTATATCTAGTTCTAGTTCACAAAACAATGCTTATCAAAAGAAGGTTTTAGTTTACAGGACGGGACACGGGATCTTTAGTCATTGCACTGGGTATTATGCATCTACCTTCAGGTAATTGGATACTGGTAAAAAAAAGGAAGCTTCGAGGTCATCTTCCTATATAAAACGTTCCACTCCCAGATAGAGAAATTTCCTTTTCGGATGGAGCTTTTCTCACGCTGATCATTCCTCTGATAGTATTCATTGATGCACCATAGCCACTGAAACTACTTTGCAGCAAGGGTGGTTAAATCTCCTTTCTGTTGTTCAGCAGCTCCTGTCTGAAGGAGTTATTACCCCTGTACTAAAAGGGGAAAATGTACAGGGATTCTGCCCAGACCTCTTTACAGTTGCCAAACCAAAGGGAGGAGTTTTTTCTAATTTGGATCTAAAGACTCTCAATGCGTTCAAAAGTTCCACATGGAGACTGCCAGGCCAGTACTTGCCTCCTACTGTCTGGGAGACATTTTTCTGCAGAAGACATTCAGGCAGCCTACTTACATATTCCTATCTATACTTTCCATCAATGTTATCTGAGTTTTGCAGCATTACCAATTTGTCACCCTACACTTTTACCGGTGGGCTATGGTGTCCTCTCCTCCTCTCCTGGGGTGCAAGCAGTGGCTCTGGGGGTCCACTCCTCCAGCAGCTCTGGGGGTCCACTCCTCCAGCTGCTCCCTCCACTGTGTGTCTCCTCTCTCTTCTGCCTAAACACAATGCATCCAATAGGATCACCTGAGGCTTTGACCAATCAGTAAACAGGTCTCAAGTCCTGCCTCCTGATTGGCAGGGAGGAACTTTAAGTTTAGTTTAGTTTAAAAAAATTGCTATCGTCACACAACTGCGTGGGATCACTGCGCCCGAGCCCAACCTTTTTTGAAACCTATTAGAGCCTCTGGCACCAATCATGTGCCTCAAAAAAACACTCCCCCATTGAAATCCATAGTCTGGCACCATGATATGTAGATCAGGGGGCCGGATGCATGGATGGGTGGCACAGAGCAGCCAGGATCCTCATTTTCTCGGGTCCCTCTTCAGTGCTCCTTGCCCCTCCCTCCTGCTGAGTGCCCCACAGAAGGCATCTTGCTATTGGAGCACCCGAGCTGAGCTGCAGCTCTGTGTGTCCGCTGTGGCCTGGCCCTGCCCCTTTTCTCTGCTCATTGGCTGACTAACTTTGATTGACAGCAGCAGGAGCCAATGACGCTGCACTGCTCTCTCAGCCAATGAGAATGGGAGTCCCGGGCAGTCAAGTTTTTCATGCAACTTTGCTGGATCTTGATGGGCTTAGGTAAGTATTAGGGGACCTGAGGGGGGCTGCTGCACACAGAAGACATTTTATCTTAATGCATAGAATGTATTAAGATAGAAAACATTTTGGCTTTACAACCCCTTTAAGTTTGAAAGTCCTAGTGTAATGACTAAAGATTCTGTGTTCTGTTAAGCCCCATACACATGGTTGGAAAATCCGACCACCAAATCCATTGGATTTGGTCCGACGGATTTAGTCCGACACTGGTGTTGCATACACACGGTCGGACAAAGTTGTCGGAAAATCCGATCATTCTGAACATGGTGACGTTTGTTGCCTACGACGGGACTACGTAGAGGCTGGTAGCCAATAGCTTTGGTCTTGTAATGTGATCTGAGCATGCGTGGCACTTTGTCCGTCGGAATTCGCTACACACGATCGGAATTGGTGTGATCGGACTTTGTTGTCGGAAAATCTATCCAGCAGGAGATAGAACTTTGTCCGTAGGACAATCCGATGGAAACTGTCCGATGGTGCCTACACACGGTCGGAATTTCCGACAACATTGTCCGATAGGACAAAATCCATGGGAAAATCCGACCGTGTGTATGGGGCATAAGTCTGTACGACTTATAAAATTAAATTCATGACTTAACAGTAAAATATATTTATGGGATTACAAAAAGGAAAACCGCCCCGCCCCTCCCCTTCTGAACTCCCTTTGGTTTATTACAAAACAAACTATTATTGAGTGGGAGGAGCTAAAAAGGAGGATGTCACTGCCTACTTCCTTTTTTGTCCAATCACATAAAAATAGCTGCATAATAGTCAATGTAATGAATAATGTTCCTGTGTCTCAAAATGCACTCCCAGAAAAAGATTTTACTAGTATGGCAAAAATACTATTATTTTCCCTCTCCTATAATTATTATAAGCAGATGATTATAATATTATTTTTCTTAATTTACAACCCACACATTTTACTTGCATTATTTTTACATTATATATGTTTTGTATTTATAGAAGGCAATCAGTGGACTAAAACAATGGCTAAAAGTTTAAAATAACTTGTTGATGTAGAAGTAATGACAAACTGTTTTTTTTTCTTTTATGTCTATTCTTTTATTTGTAACAAATTATATAAAAAACGTAGGCAACATTTCAGTAGCTGGTACAATCTGATAAGCTAGAAGTAATTGAGAAAAAAGTACAATAACGCTTTAAAATTCAAAAAATCCAAAAATGAATTTAATAATTAAGCTAATAACAAAAATAATAAAAGCGCTAATAATAAAAATGAAGTTAAAAATACAAATTATGTTAATAATAGTTGTATCTTTATTTTACTTTTAGCTGCTGTGTCGTCTGTTGGAGGTGAGCTTGTTTTTTTATATAATTAGCTGTAATTTAATCATGGTGCATCACATATACAATAGAATTAAAGTGGTTGTAAACCCTTACAGACCACTTTTACCTACAGGTAAGCCTAGATTAAGGCTTACCTGTAGGTGCAATAAATATCTCCTAAACCTACACGGTTTAGGAGACATTTGCAAAAGACAGGCACCGCTGTCTACGGCGCATGCACCATAGACATTGGCGCACAGGCGCACTGAACATGCCGCTGCTAACGGCGATCATGCCGTTAGTGGCGACTCCCACACGCATGCGCGGGAGTGACGTCATCGCGGCTCCGTACAGTCACAGCACCGGAGCCGCGATACCCGAAATTCACTCCGGGATAGATGGCGGCGTCGGAGGAGGACAACGAGGGTCGCTTCGGGTGCTTCCATCTTAGGTAAGTTATTCATAATGAGCTAGTAAGCTATGCTTATGCCTTTGCGTTGCAGGGTGTATTTTATTTTATTTTTTGGCTTTACTTCGTCTTTAAGTAGACATTATCTCATTGGTTGCTGGTAAAACTATGTGGCTGAATAACTTAAGGAATTAATTTCATCTATCTGGAGAGCAGCTGTGCTCATTTCTGGCACCCAATCCGAAAAAGGGAGATTTTGGAAACAAAGATATGTCCCCAACATGATTGTTTAATAGAAATTAATTTGAATTTGAATGTGTTGATATTTGTAGTTCCCAGCACAGCAACTTTGGAAGCCAATCAAGGCTCCACCGTATATATATATATATATATATATATATATATATATATATATATATTACAGAACAAACATAATGAATAACACAATTTTGCTATGAAAAAAATCTAATTTTTATTTGTATTTCATTTCCAGCTAATCTGTCTTCTGGTGGAGGTAAGAGATGAATAAAAATATGGTAATGCATTGTATTTAGTCAAAGTGGATAAAACTTGGAGGACTGGTGGAGTAACTCATTGGGATTAAAAATTACTAAATAATTAGTCCCTATTCCAGGGAAGGTGTCTTCCTTTCAAACATTCTTTTAAATTAGTAGACATGTGCACACTGAAATATTTTGTTTCGGAATTTCATTTTCGTCTGAAAAATACATTTATTTAGTTGTTCCCGAAATTAGTTTTTATTTATTTTGTTTCGTTAAAAAATGCATTCGTCCGAAAATCCGAAATAATTAAGGTCAAATCTGTCATTGAAGGCTTATGGTGGCTGTTGAATGTTCTAAGAAGATTCGACGGAGCAGCTAAACTTTACAACGCCGCAATCGTACATTTCCGGTCAATGTTCCGCCTACAAGCTATAGTAGAATTCTAATGTTGTATGACACTAGTAATAATTATATTTATTAATTATTATTACTAGTCAACCAACATTAGAATTCTTCTATAGCCTATGGGCGGAGCATTTGACCGTAAATGTCCGCTCGCGCCGACTACTCTGTTGAATCTTCATGTCAAATCTTTTCTCTCTCTGTGTAGAATAATCTTGGACTAATAGAGTTAGGTTAGGCACTTTCAGCCTTTTTTTGCTATTGTCTCTATAATGTCGAATCTTTCTTCTCTATGTCAAATCTTTTCTCGCCATGTCGATTTTTTTTTCTCTCTATGTCGAATCATCTTGAACTAATAGAGCTAAGGTTAGGCACATTAAACCACAGGTTCGATGGACACAGATCGATATTGTCAGTGTCGAATCTCCTATCTATATCGAACTGTTGCAACGAAAATTAAAATAAAGCATTTGTTTATGTCAGATCTTTCTGTTTTCGGATTCTGCGTGTTCGTTATCGTTTGTTAAAACCATAACAAAAATACCCGAAATTTGGACGAAAATGCATTTGGGCGAAAAAGGAATGCACATGTCTATAAATTAGGTGGAATTTCAGAAATGTGAAGGTCTTCCTCTGTATAGAGGGATCTGGGTTGTTCATTCTATGGGAAAACCTAAGTGTCTTAGAATAATTCTAATATTAACTCTGCGCCCATGGAAAATACAATTGTCTCATTGGTAAGTAAAGCTGCTGGATACCCATTTACATTTCTGATAAGGAAGGAAGAGATACAATACTACACAGATATTTAGCGCAGCACTGAATGCTCTAAACAAATATACTCAAAATAAAATACAATAACTCTAAATTCACTCTGGTGAAAAATTATTCATTGAGTAACACATGTGCTCACAGTATTAATAAATACACAAATCCTCCTCATTACCTTCTTAGAAAATATGCTCCTCAGAACTTTCATGAGCAAATCTTCTACCACTAGAGATGTGCACAATGAAAACATTTATCTAGTTTCAGATTAATTTGTTAAGTTCATAATTTTGTTTTGTCATAATCATTATGTTAGAATGTTTTTTGGATTTTTTTGTATATTAAAATAATTTTCATATATTCAGATTTGTTAAATATTTTCTAAATTTGTTTTGTATAATCTGATTAGTTTTGTATATTCAAATTCGGATAGTCCAACCCACAAAGGGAAATGAAGCAAGCTGGTTGGACAATATCCAAAGAAATTAATGGAACAAAAATAATTAATTTGTTATGTTGATTTGTTGGAATGGAAATGGAATGAGATGATTGGATGAGATCTGAAAGAATGAATGGAACAAAATACATTTCAGATACATTTATTATGCTATGATTCTGATAGATCCACCTCCATCCAACATCCATGTGTTTCCATTTCATATGTAGTGCATTTTTTATTACAATGAAAAATGTTAATGAAAAATAAAAATGAGATGGAACCAAAAGAACAAATTGAGCAAAATTACTTTTGGATTTATGTTTTTAAGATATTTTGGAAGCTTAAAACATTAACTAAAAGCCCAAACTATTGCATTATGTCAACCAAATGAAACAAATGAATACCAATGAATGTATTGTTTCATTATATTTTGGATTTGTTAAAATACCTTACTAATAATGAAAAAAAAATTCATTACTATTGTGATTCAGAGAAAATAATATACATCTGAATCTCTGAATAACGAAAACTGTATCTGAATTTTGATTTGTAACAAAAGGAATTGCACATATCTATCTACCACATAAATAGTGTAAGCCAATAAAGAGTTCAATAATATAGTGCTCTCAATATAATATCTGTGAACACATTGAAATCTTTAGTACCAATTCTATATTTAATAGTTTAATGTGTTTCAACAAAAAATGTGGTGACTATAGTGATAAGTGCCCCTCCACATACATCTTGCAGAAAACTCATTCACCGGATTTCATGTGACCCCTTATATCATAAGAAGTTGTCCATGTGCTTTTTATATTTATGCTGTTCCTCTTCAAGATCTCCTCCTTTGCTCCCCTTTCCTCCAATTATTAGATCCAGTTTCCTCCACCCTCCATGCACCAAAAATTATTATTTGGGAAACCCAAATAGTGTAACACCATCTTATTTTATATAAACCAAAACATACACAAATGTTGCACTTACACTCTGCATAGATATAGGTCTCATACATGCAAACTTCACTACTGGCCCCAATCCATGATGACTGTGTGCTCCACATGCCAAAATCCCTGAAGAAATCCTTTAGACGAAACATATTGGGTGAGGCTACACATGTAACATCACTTCTGGTCCACTTCTACAGCCATCTTGGATTGGGGCTAGTAGGAGAGGCATATAAATCTATGTAGAATGTGTGTATGCAATTTGTGAATGTTGTGGTTTATGAAAAGGTTCCTGACCGACTCACGTAGATATACTGCGGCACAATGGCTCTCCTGGACGAAACCCCATATGGGTACATCCTTCCCTTTTTAGAACCACCAGAGGGTGCACTTGCCACCAGAGCATGCATGCGTGTGCCAGCTGCACTTGGGGGACTCGATGCCTACCCCCTGTTCTGTCAGGGGAGAGGAGACATATTGTTTGTTCCTACTAAGTAGGAACAACAATATGTCTCCTTCCCCAGTCAGTCCTATCCCCATACAGTTACCACACACTGAGGGGACACACATTTAACCCCTTGATCACCCCCTAGTGTTAACCCCTTCCTTACCAGTGACATTTACACAGTAATCAGTGCATATATATAGCACTGATCGCTGTATAATTGTGAATGGTCCCAAAAATGTGTCAAAAGTGTCTGTGGTAATGTTGCAGCACCGTTAAAAATCACAGATCACCGCTATCACTAGTAAAAAAATAAATAAATAATAAAAATGCCATAAATCTTTCCCATAGTTTGTAGGCACTATAATTTTGGCGAAAACCAATCAAAATACGATTATTGCTATTTTTTTTACCAAAAATATGTATAAGAATATATATTGGCCTAAACTGATGAAGAATTTTACATTTTTTTTTAATTGGGGGATATTTATTATAGCAAAAAGTAAAAAAAATTATATTTTTTCAAAGTTTTCGCTCTTTTTTTGTTTATATCGCAAAAAATAAAAACCACAGAGGTGATCAAACACCACCAAAAGAAAGCTCTATTTGTGGGAAAAAAATGAACCAAATTTTGTTTGGGTACAGTATTGCATGACTGCATAATTGTCAGTTAAAGCAATGCAGTGCCACATTGTAAAAAGTGCTTAGGTCAGGAAGGGGGTAAAATCTTCCGGGGCTGAAGTGGTTAAATACACTATCTGGGTTTCCCCTATTTAATTTGGTGGTCTCATGGATAGTGAATAAATCTGGCAGGGGATTGGAGTACAAAGGAGTAAAGGAGGAGATCTTAACATGTGGCAGCAGAAATAGAAAAAGCACATGGAGACCTTTCTTATGATATAAGGGGTCACAGGAAATCTGGTGAGTGAGTTTTCCACAAGGTTTATGCAGCTGGGCACTTATCACTACGGTCACTGGATTCTTGTTTAGGCACAATGATATATTACAGAATTGGCACTGAAGATTTCAATGTTTATACAGAAATTATATTAAGAGAGCTATGTTATTGAGCACTTTATTATTTTGCACTTTTTACGTGATCGCACATTTGTACATAAACCTTTTGGGACGTATAGTTTCTAAGAAGGTAATTATAAGGATTTGTGTATTTATTTATTTATCCTATGAGCGCAAGGTATTAATGTGTCACTCATAGAATAATTGTTCACCAGTGTGGATTTAATGTTGATTTATTATTTTTTCAGAGTATATTAGTTTAGAGCATACAGCGCTTCCCCTCCTGAATATCTGTAAACTAATGCTGGCCATACACTATACGTCACTAGGCAGAACGGGGAGATGCTTGTTTACATTAGCATCTCCTTGTTCTTCCTCTCCGTGAGACGATTGCGGGTATCCCCGCGGTGATTGTGTCCATGGGACCAGTGACCCGACTCACGGAGCTTGCCGCATGCGTGCACCGGCGGTGGCGCACGCGTGCCCGCAGGCTGCCTCTTAAAGGGCCACGTACAGGTACGTTAGTTTGCCTGTACATGCCCTTCTGCCGCAGTATATCTGCGTGAGGTGGTCGGCAAGTGGTTAACTGGCTGAAAAACTGTCTAAATTACAGAATTTCGGCCGATTTTCCGTAATGTGTATGGCCAGCATTACTCTGTGACTGGAGAGGAAAGACACATTCTCTCTCTCGCTCTCTCTCTCCAAGGTCATTGTCAGTATATTTTGGGCCGGGTTTTTTCATTTGGTATCAGTGTCAGTTAGGGGTTTATTTACTAAAGCTAGAGAGGTCAAAATTAGTCACAATTCTGCAAAGAAACCAATCAGATTCCAGGTTTTATTGCTAAAGCTTAATTAACCTCCCTGGCGGTATGATTATGTTTGATTTTTGAATGTCAAAGTGGAATTCGGGCTGAAACCGGACCTGAAACTTGATTGGAGACACATCGGACTCCTGCTGTGAGCCGATGTGTGTTCCAGTGTGAACCCAGCCTTAAGCTGGCCATACACTATACGAAAAATCGGCCGAAAATTCGGTCATTAGAACGTTCATTCGATTTTTCGGGCAGTTAATGGACCCAAAATCGATAAACGTTTGGCCGTTTTTGAGCCGAAAAAATTAAGGACAAGTTTGGAAATTTTCTGCCGAACAAACGATAAATTGAAAGGTTAATGTGTTTCCCGTCCGACCTGTCTGCACTAGGTATATGTAAAAAAAACGAACATAAAATGTATTTATTTATGTCCACTGAACGATTTATCGGTCATTACATGATGGCAACATAGTTTGTGCTCGCGAGCAGATATCAGTGATGTGACTCATGTAGCCACACCCCCCACAGTTAGAAACACTCCCCAGGACACACTTAACCCCTACACCGACCCCTAGTGGTTAACCCCATTCACTGTCAGTGTCATTTACACAGGAATCAATGAATTTGTATAGCACTGATTGCTATTGTACAATGGTCCCAAAAATGTGTCAAAAATGTCTGATGTGTTCGCCATAATGATGCAAATATTAACAAAAAATGCCATAAAACTATCCCCTATTTTGTAAAGCTATAACTTTTGCACAAACCAATCAATAAACGCTTATTGCGATTTTTTTTAACAAAAATATGTAGAAGAATATTTATCTGCCTAAACTGAGGAAAAAAAATTTATATATTTTTGGGGGATATTTATTATAGTAAAATGTAAAAAATAAAACCTGCAGAGGTGATCAAATACCACCAAAAGAAAGCTCTATTTGTGGGGGAAAAAAAAGGACATAAATTTTGTTTGGGAGCCACGTCACACGACTGCGCAATTGTCAATTAAAGCGACGCAGTGCCGAATCGCAAAAAGTGCTCTGGCCAGGAAGGGGGTAAATTCATCCGGGGCTGAAGTGATTAATAGGCACAAAATCGACAATCGTTAGGATGTTTTTAAACCAAAAAATGAAGGATAAGCACAAAGACAGAAAAGCATATGTGTAGCCCCACAGAAAAAAAAAAAAGCCCAGTTCAGTGGGGGTTAAAGTGTCTAAAGCCCATCTGAAAGACTGGCTAAGCTCCAGCTGCTCTCAGTCTTTTTCATTTACTTACTGAGAAAATTGAGTACTGTCCGTGATACTTTTTTTATTTGCATTAACATATCATTTTTCATGTACAAGCTTTCGGGGTGTGTCCCCTTCTACAAGGTCTAAGCAGTACTGATTCACAAAAGTTTTAGCAGAAGGTAAAATGGTAAAATGTTAAAAACAAAAGAAAAAAAAAAAAAATCTGAGGGGTAGGAGAAGAAAAACAAACACATACATATACAAATCAATAGTATGGCAATGGTAATAAAGCTATCAGCAAGTGAGATAAGACAGAGGGAAAGCTATAGACTGGAGGAGGGGGGGGGAGATCACAGTCGCAGAGGGGGGTCATAAAACTTTAGTGTAGTGGGTGAGGAAACCAATATCCAAATTTAAGCCATTGTTTTTTGTGTCAAAAAGAAGTATCATTCTTAGCTCAAATGTTTTCCTTTCCTGGATAGTTCTGAAATTCCCTTTAAGAACTAAAACATTGAAGTCTTCTATAGTGTGGTCCGGTTGTGAGAAATGATGTCCCACAGGTGTGCAGAGACCATCTTCCTTATGTTCCTTGATGGTGTGTCTGTGCAAATTCACCCTCACTTGTAATTTCTGTCCTGTTTCACCAACATAAGATCCTTTGCTACACCTGTTGCATTGGATTAGGTACACCACATTACTGGAGGTACAGTTGTATGAGCCTGTGATATTGAAGGTCCCATTTGTGTGTGTGACACTTTTGGATAGATTGATCTGGTTGCATTTACCATTTTACCTTCTGCTAAAACTTTTGTGAATCAGTACTGCTTAGACCTTGAAGAAGGGGGACACACCCCGAAAGCTCGTCCATGAAAAATGATATGTTAGTGCAAATAAAAAAAGTATCACGGACAGTACTCAATTTTCTCTGTCACAATTGCACTGATACGGCTACAATCACTTCATTTACTTACTGAATGAGTTACACATAAGCTTGGCAGCAGACATTGATATAAGTGATTGGGAAGTATACTTAACGGAACAGTCCACAGACCGTCTACAGCTGCTGTCTGCATAAACTCTTAACCTGCACATTGTATGGCATCCAGACAGCAATGAGGGTCCTCACTGTGCAATTTTTCCAAACCTGTCCACCTGCATTCCTCATCCTGATTCTTCCCCCGGGCAAATACAGGGAACCAGAGATGGGAACCAGAGACGGGCACTCGCTAGCAAAGCAGTTGTCTACCTGCTATTTGTTTGTTGGTTGGATGTGTATTGAGGGGGAACCCTCTCTGACATTACAACTTAAGCCCCATACACACGGTCGGATTTTCCCATGGATTCTGTCCTATCGGACAATGTTGTCGTAAAATCCGACCGTGTGTGGGCACCATCAGACAGTGTACGTCGGATTGTCCGACGGACAAAGTCCTATCTCCTGCTGGATAGATTTTTCGACAACAAAGTCCGATCACACCAAATCCGATCGTGTGTATCGAATTCCGACGGACAAAGTGCTACGCATGCTCAGATCACATTACAAGACCAAAGCTATTGGCTACTAGCCTCTACGTAGTCCCGTCGTAGGCAACAAACGTCACCACGTTCAGAATGATCAGA